>JAOWBL010005979.1:9326-40673 GCA_028564865.1 Zenarchopterus dispar
CACTGCCTCCCAGGAAACAGCTAGGAACATCTCTGCAGAAGGCTTACACCCTGCACACCAAACTTTTCAGCTTTCTGCAGTTTGGTAGGCACTACAGAGGACTTTGCACCAAAAACACCAATCACAGACACTTTTCCTCCAGCCCGTCACTCTGAACTTTAAGTAGATACGGTGTGGAATATTCGTTCAATGTATCCATTACTTTGAATATTCGTTCAGTCTTGTATATAGTATACATATTTTTTAAAGCTGTGACTGTATTTATTTATGGAATTGCACCTTGAAAGACTGCGTTAACCTAGCGAATAAAGTTGACTCTGCGGTGAACAATGTAAACATGCATTGCTTCAGCAGACTCAAACTACTATCTTATCAAACAAACTTTTTAAAAGCTAAACAAAACCTCACACACAAAAATAAAAATGGAATTCCACAGACATTTCCTGGATGAAAGTTTAAACACAAGACGTTTTGTTGTCTAAACCTCTGTCAATAGTGCCTGAAAACATTGAGTCTAATGAAAAGTCAAATAATGATCTTGTGTGGAGACAAATGTAACACACTGTGTAGTGCACAGCCTGATTCTTCTAGAGAACATGAATGGTTCCATAAAAATCCACCAGCTGCTCTGCCTCAAAATGCACATTTTGTGCATGTACTTGAAGTTAAAAATAACATAAGCCCATTGCAAGGTAGAAAAAGAAACTGATTTGCAGTAATTAAGGAATCCCTATCAACACTTTAAATGGTTGTTAAATATGCTGAATTTTGTTCTTTCACAAACACATACAGTGTAACCAATACATCACATGTATTTACAAGACAATAAAACTTGTAAATTAAAAACAGATTGCCAACATCAATCACAATTACAGTTCTTGACTGAAGGTGTCTGCTATTTCTGCATCCCATCCATCCAGTATACTATTTCTCAACTTACATAATCTATCTGATCCTCGGGAGGCTGCAGAGGCTGGATGAGATTGTATCAATGAACAGGTCACAGAAAAGTAATGACTTATTCATGAGACTGGTCACAGGAACCCTCATTGATAGTCATTAGTCGCCTGTCAGCCGCAGCTCAGGCAGCGTGGGAGTTGGGCTGTGTTGTGTGTCATGATGGGGCTTCAGTAAACAAGACCTCTCTATGCCCTGAACACTGGAGTCACAAGGAAGGCTGAAGAGATGCTGACTGGAATCTGGTAAATGTTTAAGATTCATTGAATACATTCGTATGCATATAACAGTTGGGTCAAACTTTCAGATGTAAGATGGTTCATCTGGTTGTACTTGAATGTAAAAGGCTAATTGGGAAGTTCCACAATTCATCAGTAATATGTGAAGATATGATCCTTGATTACACATTCATAGAGCTTTTTCCTGCAAGTTATTGTGCAGAATGTTTTTATTATTGGGAAAAGTGGTTTAAACTCAACCTTACAAGTTCTCCTAATGTCAGTTAATTAAAATATGCATAATTGTCTTACACCCATATATTTTATATAGTCTGTCCTCATGTACGAGAGTGCTTTGACTCAAACGGCACCATAAATGACTCTTTCATGAAGATCTCCTGACACTAATCTCATCATTGACTAAATAAACATTATGAAGAGGTCTATCATAACATATTCTCACCTGGAAGCTGAGCTGCCTAGACATTAAAAGGGAGACTATGTCTGAAAAATTCTCATCCTCTCAGATTTGCATGGTACAGATCCACGACCAAAATCTGCGTGCTGCTAATTAGAGCAAAAGCCATCACACCATTTTAAAAAGAGGAACACCCTGCAGAAAAAGATGGGGTATATTTGACTGGATTAACTTTTTTTTTTTTTACAAAAGGCCATAATGGATCTCCTTTAACCAGTCATCAAACAAAGAAAAACAAACCCTAGGAAAAAATGATGGTTATGAACTTGGACCTCATGTTTGTGGGTCCTCTGCCATTTTGACTCTTCTCTTCCAGTGGCTATAGAAAGACCATGTCACGTTGTAATAAGTCAACACTGATCTTTTCTGTGTTTGTTGATGGAGACTCTAGGGCCTTTATAGAATGACAATATTTGTTGCAGTTAGATGAGAAGGGGTTCCACATGCTTGATGCTTTTGCAGTTTTTATAAAACCAAGTCCAATTTTGTGTATACTTTCCCGCACATGACTGTTTTCATAACCTGCTGACACTGGGCTTTTAGAAACATTAGAAGGCTTTTAATTCACTGTAGCTACTAACATGTAGCTTTACACCCACGCTTTCCTGGTTTAGGTCCAGCTGTTTGCTTGGCCAAGTAAGTTAAAAGGGACATTGTATATTGATATTATAAACATATCTGAAGACTTTGTATTCTTGGTCATCCTTACTTAGATGGAAAAATCTTTACTTAAAAGTAAAAATTTATACAAACAGCTCCATGAGGTCTTGGTCCAAACTGACACTGACATCACTGTTCTTGCAACTATATTTGGCACAATTTACAGCATGCACGCAGAAAAACAACTAATTTCAGCTGATTGATACATTAAATTACTTTATACTAGGCAACATGTCATGCACACATATACTACGCCTCCCATGTACCATGCAACAACATGTGATTAACATGTCAACTCATTTTTGTCAGTCTGTACCAAACTGTTGCAATTCAGCACATTTATTTAGTAAGAAAAATCACATATGAAGAGACTAAAATGTGTACACAAAAGAATAAGGTCTCACTAATTATGTCTGGACTTGTTTTCCAATGTGTGTCCTTGTAGAATTTTTAAAACTTACTATATTCCGTAGTTTGTAGTCCACAGATCAGAAATACACATATATATATCAGTAACTATGTGAAAGATCTACCTATATATATCTAGATACACAGATACACAGATACACACACAGATGGATGGATGGATGGGTGGATGGGTGGATAGATAGATAAAATATATTGTAATTTAAAATTTGGTTCAAGATAAAAATGACACAGCATATTAAATATGCCTCTTTTGTTCCATAATTACAAAGGAACACCACATAAGCAGTTAATGCTTATGTGAGTGGAATAATAAGTGGATACAGAGCCAGAGCTGTAAAACATGTTGTTTAGCCAATAGATAGAATTTATTTGATTATTAAATAGTGATTATATCACAGTATTCACTTTAAGATAAATTATTTCTTTCTCTAAGACAATAAATCAGTAGTGAGAATGAGAAAGAGTGGCAGAAACATGGACAATAACTGCAAAATATGAAATTATGTCTTGTCTTCTAAACTGATCACATTTTAAAAACTAATTTAAGGTTTGCCTTTACCTTGACATGCACATCACCACATTTGGCTGTTCAGATCATTTTACTTTTAAGCACACAAATACACAGAACTGTGCACATATTTTAGGCACCAAGGGGATGTTGAGTCTTATGTATGTCACAAACCATCAGAGAAAATTGATTGTTTAGCAGCAGGGCGACGAGCCCAAATCCAAGTCTTCAAAAACAAGAGGAGGGAATCCTGCAACAGATGGCGCGGCCCCCCGGAGCCAGACAAGAGCTACAGAGACATTCTAAGAAGAACTGTTGTTCCAGATGCTTAGATAATGTGATCTCATGGTATTTTGGATAAGTAGTGAAGAACTTCAGGCTCTTTCCACATTGTTCTGACTCGTGATTTGAAAAAAAAAAAAAGATAATTTGAATGATTACATGGCATAAGCATAAATAACCAACAGAGTTTTACAGTATGATCCAACTGCTTTTTGTCATGGACCTTTCTTAGCTGACATGATATGAATTTCTCTTTTCATAAACAGGATCACAAATAAAACTCCATGTAGAAATTGTACTTTCATGCCATCTTATAAAAACATGCAGGATACAAAAGAAATAGAAAAACATTGGGATATAACTTATTAATCAAGTTCTTTTTCTAGAATAGTTTATCCAAACCTCTTCATTTTAGGAACATCATGGAAACCTGTGTTTTCTTAAAGACAGGGTTGATTTTATTTGTTTATTAACTTTGGATGAAATACCAGAGACCAACAATTTTTTTAACTTGTCCATCAAATTTCACCAGCTGTACCAATATTAAATGCTAAACTCCTAAAAGCTTTCTTTTTGACAGTTTCTTCTCAGGAGTCTCAAAATTATACCTCAGCGTGAAAATGTAATTACTTTCCAACTTGTTTTTTGAAGCTCAAGCCTTAATTATATTTCTTCTACTGGAAAGTCATTTTCCAAAAGAAACATCTAAAAAATGTTGAATTAAGTTGTCCGTTTTTTGTTTTCTTTTTTGTGCTGTACCTATCAATAATTTGTTATATTTGCAAAATTTTTATGATAACTTTTAGACTGTCATGGTTTTTGCCGTCTGATCATGTCTTATTTGATCAATTTTTTTTTGTTTTTTTTCCATACAAGCTTGTTGAACTAAAAGCAGTTGTTATACTTCAGTGATCATGTTTATATGTGGCTCACTGCTTCTTTGGTAGATTTTCCCATGGACCTCAGAGGACCTGCTGTCACTGATTTCTGATTTACTCTCCCCTTATTGTAACCACCGTGTAAAAAAGAAAAAAAAAACCCAACACTTCCTGTGTTTGCCTTCTCGGGACAGGAAGCAGTCTGGACTCTGAGATCAAAGACCTTTGCTCATTCCTTATCAAGGACCTCAGAGAAACAGAGCCTGTTGGGTAAAGCATGCTGGGAAAAAAAGGTTTGTTTGAGAAAGAGAGCAAGCAAGAATGAAAGCAGCACAATATACGTGCTGAACAGTCATTTTTGTTCCAACAAGATGAAGCAGGGGAGGCTGTGGCGTCTGGGGAACCAGATAGAATAGCTTTTTCTGGACAAAGATTAAATAAATTCGAGGGACTGCTGTTCCTCTGTAGAAGCTTCTCATTTACAGAATGACTTTTAGAAACTTTTGGACATTGGCTGAGGATCAAGCGGCAGAGCAATCGTCTTCTAAATGGAAAATCAGTAGTTTGATCCCAGTAGCCTCTCCCTGTGTCAATGTGCCCTTAGGCAAGATACAGAACCACCACATTTCCTTCAATATGCTTTCTGTCTGTTCTTATAGAGAAAAAGGGATGCACTCTACATACTACTATAATACTACATAAAATATGCATTCTACAGCTCTCTGAAAGAGTACATCACACAACCCCATCTATTCTTTTCAAACTTTTATTTTGACTAAATGTCCGGAAACATCCACATTTTTTGCATTATTATCAGTAGAAAAATCTAAATATTCCACATTTGAGTAGATTAAATGAGCTTTTTTTTTTATTTGAAATTTTGCTTTTTAAGACAGATCTTATACGTTCATGAGTTGAATCCTTTCTACAAGCCAAGATCTGAATTAGAAGATTTGATCATGATTGAACGATTACTGAACTATTACTTGACATGAGGGCAAGTACTAACACAGGCCTTTTCACAGACTATTGACTTAAACTGCTTAACAATAACAAAATGTGCTTTGACTGACATGGTCACCCCAGTACTAAAGAGCTATAGAGCCATCTTATTCTCCGAGCCACTAATTAAAGTTGTCAGTAGGTGTTTCGGCACCAGACAAAGATTGTGAATCAGATTGTTAGGTCTCAAACTGCGCTGACAATATGGTCCGACCACAAAGCCATAGACTTCTGGGACCTCAGCCAGTGGCTGATAGATCCATCAATGATGGCTTTAGACAGCGATGATTGCTCTCCAGAGCTGCAGCTGTTGACGGGCAGTGATGCATGAAGTTTTCCACATTGTGAAACTGTGTTCTTCTTTATTTACATGCAGACCCCCAACAGGTCGATGAGGACCCACTGCAGGCTGAACGAGGCTCTCAGTGAGTTTACTCAAACCTGACAAAGGTAGCCCAATAAATTAGGTACTGGCAGTTTAATTATGATAGAAACTAATGGATATGTGTAGACAAAAGAAAGGTATATCACCCTCTGTCAATTTCCTGAACTCATAGTTCTTTCTTTTTATTTTATCATGTTTTAATTTCTACCAAAAGCCTTAAAATGTGTTTCTCATTCCCCCACTACAAGGTGAGAGCACTTATGTAAAGAGACACACTCCAGTCTTACGGTGCATTTTGCTCTACAAACATGGAGATGAACAAAACCACTCACCTGCTCTTCACATCCAACTTACAAACTTTCCCACAAAACAAATTAGAGCTCTAGTCCCATATTATTAGCAGATCATTGTTAAAGTAGTTTCTCACTCAAATACAAATTATTTTTATCTTCAAATATCTTATTATAGTGACTCCTAAAGTATTCAGAATTTCCAAATGTCAAATTTTTTTTTTTCCTTCTTCTTTCTTTCAATGTTTTTTTTTCTAATGTTAAGGATGTTGGCTGGACAAAAGAATCCTAAAATCTATGTCAACTTCGCTGTGCCTCAAACAATGAGGCTTATCTCTGCTACATAACCAAAGTGGTGAATGGAAGCAGGGAGCGAGAGCCGTCACAAAGCTGTTTACGGTCCAAACTGAAGAGTCACGTTTCCTGGAGTACCATGTGATAACATTGTAACCCAACTGCATGAATGCTCCCCCCTCTCCAAAGACCGCCTTGAAAGTCTGCAGTAATTTTAGCAAAGAAAACACCAAGAGATGTGTGTTGAATAGCTCTTCAAGGTTTTGTGTCAGCTGCGTCAAACGCAATAGTCCACATGAAATAGGAGGTAAAGGACCAGTAAACAGCCACGGGGTCTCATTGGGGCAATGAATACTACACTTCCTTCCTTAAAGTGCTTTCAAAGAGGATCAGTGGAATCACATGGACAGGAAGCAGGGGGAAACAACTACTGCACACATGAGATAAAACACATTTTTAAATGTTGACTCACTCAAGAATAATTACTGCAGTGACTGAGGAGACCCACGGGCCTCTTGCTTTAGTTAAATGAGTAATATCAACTCAAAAATGTAACTTAAGTCAAGGTAAATATTGTTTGCTGTTCAAGGTATTAAAGGCATAATATCAAATCAATCAATAAAGAAATATTTTGGTGTCAAAACTCTTTTTAGAATCTGAATGTTTTAAAATAAACATATATATTGTATAGTACACCAGGTAACACAATCATGATATCATGGGTAATTTTGATAAAATTGTTAACCTGCGCTCCTACTTTCACCTGTGGACAGTGATTGAAAGAATGAGATCATGGATGACTAAAATGGGTTTCCGCTACAGAGTAGCCAGACTCTCACTTAGAAATGGGGTGAAAAATTCAGTCAATCTGGAGGAACTCATGATAAAGTTCGAGGGGAGCCAGCTGTGATGGTGGCATCTGGTGGGGATACCCCCTGATTGCCTCCCTGGGGAGGTGTTTCGGGCATGTCTAACTAGGAGGAGGCCCAAGACAGACCCAGGACATGCTGGAGAGATTAAATCTCTCAGCCGGTTGGGGAACACTTTTGTATCATCTCAGAAAAGTCAGAGGAGGTGAATGGAGAGAAAAAGGCCCAGGCCTTTCTGCCTGGGCCTGTGACTCAAACCTGGATAAGCAGAGAGTGATGGATGGGTTGATAGATGGATGCTATTGTAATGATGTGGAAGTAAAGGAAATTTTGTTAACCATTGAACTGTACTACATGTAAATTATACAAAACTGTTTGTGCAGTTTTGTATAGTTCCTATTCATCTCACTGTATTTGTTTTTGAAGTGCAATCATGAAAAGAGTTGTTTCCCTACCAAGAAGCAACAAACATAATTACATGATACTTTTTCAGTCCTGTTTGATGAAGATTTTAGGATTCTGTGACAACTGACAAAGCATGAGAACAGAAGCAATTCTCTCATTTCAAATCAAGCAAATTCACGCGGTTTAATTTAAAAAAAAATTCACTTTTTTCATACAGTGGACATTTTTTATGTAGTCTTTTTCTACTTTCATAGCATTTTGCACAAATATACATGTGGCATTGTTAACATCTGTTAAAAATGAAAGGACACTTTAACTCCAAAACTGAAAGTGACAATGTTTGCATGGGCAGTAATAGTCTATTAATAGTCTAAAAGAACCTCATGAAAACACCTTAACCAGAACATTGTTTAAAGTGAACATTTGACAGTCCTGGTTTAGATGTTGAAGAGCTGATTTTCTCAATGGCACGCTGTTTACATCCCAGTGTCTTGTACCCCTCTTGCTGGAACATGCGAAAGGTTAAAAATTAAACAAAATCAAAAAGCACTACCAGATATTTAAAGCTGTCTAAGCTTTAGCTTAAATATCTAGTAGTTTTTGTTTTAGCTGCATCTGTTCCTGTGAGGGAGGTGTCCATTCTCAGCAGAGATACAGAATTCAACACAACACCTGCTCCTACCTTTCTCCAGAGTGTCATACTCCACAAGTCCATCTGTTTTGTGATGTCATTTATCATTGTGTATTCTGTTCCTGATTTTAAAACAGTTTTTCATAAAGCTTCCTTTTCTTTAATTGTCATTTATTTTTGTTCTGCAATTGTATTTCATAAGTTTTTCATAACTACTCTACATACAGGCTATTTGGTGTCATAAATGACCACATGAAGCCCAGCAGGACTTTGTATTGTGATTTCTTTACAGATGGATCCAGAAGTATCTAGACAATGAAAACATTTATCATTTACCTTTACATTGAAAATGAGGTAAATAATGAAGAAGTGATCAAAGTGTAGATTTGAAGCTTTGGTTTAAGATATCTAACAAGAATATGGGATTTACCATTAAGGTGTTACAGTCACTTTGAGCAAAACACTTCCATTTTCATGTGATCAATAAATATTTAGACAATTGACAAGAAGTCAGTTATTCAGTTGTGTTCCATTCCCTCATTACTTTAAGACAAATGAAGTAGAAGATCAAGATTTAGAGCTGGTATCAGGTACTGAGATGGTAATTAGCAGCTGTTTGCCTGGAGATACGAAAGTGAAGTTCCAGGAGCTTCAGATGCAAGTTAAGGAAGTTATCAGATCGAAAAACATAAATCTGTGTGGCCGAATCAATAGTTTGGTTCTAGTCTCAACAATATCCAAAGATCAGGAAGACCACAGAAGATAAAGTGTATTATTGCAGAATTCTATCCTTGGTCAAAAACAAATCCCTTCACATCAGCAGAAGTCACGGTAACTGGAGAAGGTGGGTGTATCATTGCCAAAATCTAGACTAAAGAGACATATTCATGAATTGCAACTACAGAGGGTTCACAACATGCTGCAAACCACTGGTAACATTCGGGAACAGGAAAACTTGTCTACCCTTTCCCAGAAAAGCATCTATAAACACATCTCCCATGTTCTGGAATCAGCATCTTTGCGCAGATGAAGATGAACTTGTATCAGAATGACAGGAAGAGAAAGGTATAAGAGACAGCTCATGATCCAAAACTTACCACATCACACTTGCATGCTAAAGATGGTGGAGGCAGTGTTATGTTATGGGCATAGATGGCTGCCGATGGTGTTTATGGACAAAAGTAACAAAGATGTATTCTGAGGTGCACAGCTCTATGCTTTCTGCTCACTTTAAACCAAATGCTACAACAGTGCAGAACATACTGGGAAAGCAACTCAAGAAGGCAAAAAATTGGAATATTCTTAAATATGCAAGTAAGTTTCCTAATACCAATATAGCATGATTTTCAGTCACTGCGAACAAAACTGGAAGCAGAAAGGCTCACAAACAAGTAGCAACTGAGGTTTCAGTGGGTGATCTTCAGGGCAGAAAGTCAGAACTTGGTGATATCATCTCCTTCAGGCTTCAAATAGCCATTGGCCACACAGGATTTTCTTCCAAATATTAAAAATCTTGGTTATATTTATGTCACTATATCCAAATACATTTGAGACCCTGAAAATGGAAGTACTGTGCTTAGAATACTTAAAACTCCTAAAAAAAAGAGAAAACTCTTTTTAATTCCTAAATCACAAATTCTTCTTTAAAAAAAAAAAAAAAAATCAGTCCAAACTCTTCTGGACCTAACTTTACTTCAGTAATGTGACTATGATTTGGAATTCTACATGTTTTCATGCAGTTGTTTACTTTGAATACGACTCTTTTCAGATGAAGGTTTGCTTTTATATTATAGTTTCGTATCTAGAATATTGTCTTAATCTGGTTGATATCAGAAAATTCTTCCCAATGTTAAAGAACTGAATAATGGTGCAAAAATGAGAAGAAAACGTGTAGGGTTTCAAAGTACACATCACCATGGAATAAAGCATTAAGTATCCTTAACACAGGGCATACTGGACTGGATTTCTACTACAACTTTAGTCCCCCGAGTAAATTTCAGTGATTTAATCAGCAATAGTGGATGCTGTCGTAATTTAATATATAATGTATTGATTTATGTTCTTGGACTTGACTTTTCCTTTTTCTGTGTATGTTCCTAGAGGGAATGATACACACACCCACACACACACACATACAAGTGTTTCCAGTTTAAAGAATAAACTAAGTCCACATTAAAGCCCTGGAGGGGGAACATTAGCCGTGGACCAGCATGCCTTCTCACTTTTGTAGTCTGGTTCTGTACACGTGATTTTGTTTTGGCCAAGCTCACCCACCTAAAAGTACTTTGTTAGCATTAGACATCTAAACTACTTATTTAAGGTCAGAACACATCATAACTTGCTTTAAAATAAAATCTAATATCCTGGTTTACAAGGTTGTAGGTTCTGGCCAATCAGAATGGCACAAAATCTAAAGCCATATTTATTTTCTAACCTTGACCATAAATCATGTGCCTAAATGTAAACATTTTATTAATTCAAAACATTTTGAAGCCTCTTTTCTGAAACTGCAATATGCACTAAGTGGACCGAGAAAGTGTTTGTTATCAATAGATGTAAAAATATGGATCAAGAGTAAATTGTAGGACATTATCTCCGTGGTATTTTAACCAAAGCAGTCCACAGACATTTCATAAAAAACACAGGAAATTGTGTCAGCTTGTGAAAAATGTTTTTTCTCCTTCAATGTAAATACAACCTTTGAGATATACAAATTTCACTGCACTGTTGCTACAATTGTTCTGCATTTTACCCCCACACCCCCACCTCCCCGATCCTCAGATGAAGTCATAGCAGATGTCCTCTTTCGGCTTCATCTCTTCATCTTTGTCCTCCAGCACCCTCAAACTCACACAGTCTCCCATCACAAAAATGAAAACGCTTATGGCAGCGAGGTGCCACTCCATCTGCAGAGTCACAGCAGCCTCATTTTCCCGGGTACATCACACAGGCTGATTGTGAAAGATGATGCACTCACACCTCGCTAACAGGTTCACACAAGCCCACATGTTTAAGCCACCTTGGGCTAATTCAATTCCACTGCCATTCCAGAGGTAATAGAGTGTGCCAGCACCTCCCTCTGCAATTGTAGTGCACGGAAAAAGTGGGCTGACAGGGTGGAGCAGCTAACTGTGGTCAGTCCAACACCCAAACGATTTAACACAGGAATTCTTTTGCCATATTTAGTTTTCAATTTGTATTTGCAATGTATTTATACATTCTCAGTTGGACACAGAATTATTTCATTGATGTTGAATGAAGCAACATCAGTGAATTTACTCTTTAAATGGGTTTGTTTGTCCAAGTTTCTTCATTTTAAAAAACAGTTCATGCCTCAGTGATGATAAAGTCATATTAAGTGGTTAAAAAGAATATATATATATATTAAATTATCCTCAAAAAAGTCTCTTGCCTACTTCATATGGTTTAAACAAGAGTCTTACTCGAAACCAGATGCAGAGACTCTCCATAATTTGAAGAAATTCATAAATATTTTTTTTGCTGGCACCAGGGTGAAATGACAAACATTTCACATCTTTTTTGGCCTGAAAAATTATTCGAGGTTCAGTCATGTGCTGCTTCAGAGACTGATTGAATTTGTGAACTCACTCCATCATCCGGAGGGTTAAAACCCAAAGCAACATTTACGCATGAATACATGCAGCCCAGAGGAGAACATTTTTGTATAAAGCACCAACATGATCTCTTCATACCCAAATCTTTATTTAAAAAAAAAAACAACCTCTTTTTTTGTATAAAACTGTGCCAATGTATCCCAAAAAGCTGAAGTTTATTATTGCAAGCCACTTCAGTGGAGAGGAACAGGCTCAAATTGCAGAGAAGCAATCTACTGAGAAGCACTGAGAGATTCCATGAGTGGACGTCAAGCCTCTACAGCACTAATCATGCCTGTTCCTCTCTTATACTCAGACTGAGCGACAGTGCATTTCTGCTGAGCGGGTCTGCCTGCTCGCCAAGGCCACGTACAAATACAACATTCATCTTCAGACATAATGGAGCCTCACCAACCTGCCATGAAATTGCTTTTCAGTACAACACTGGCGGTGATATTAAAAGAAGAACAAATCACATGCAATATGAAAGTGATCTAAAATAGATCTGAAAAGTACTTTGGTGTCAGAAGATACATACTGAAGACATTATTATTGCAATACGTCACAATACCTGAGCTAGAAGGGAACGCAAGATAATGTTTATACATGCACGGGGAAACCGCAGATTTTTTAATCTCTTTTTTTCTTGGTGCTCATGCAAAAATGTTAACATCTGAAATAAAATCCAGCAACCAGTTTTGATGGTGGTGATAAATTAAATAATAATAACAACAAAAGAAACTTTCCTTATCAAGCCTCCACAGTCCTGATAAGCTATTGCTCACTTGCTTAAAGCTCCCACAATAACCAGGACAGACCTTGATGCCACATGCAATAACCTTTATTAACAAAAATGCTTTCTAACAGTCAGCCACAGTGAGGGGCCAAGTTATTGAATTCATGAGTCCACTGAAGCTGTTGGGAAAGAATTATCCTTCATAAAATCCCAGAAATACCCTTTGGGTGACAGAACAGGAGAGCACAGCTGTGATAGTTGTTCTCAGAACCCATGAATTAAATTCTTTTTTTTTTTTTTGTTAAAGGATGGGAATTTTATACAGTGTCGTTAATGGCTTCTGTGCCTCGGCCTCAAAGCCCTGCAGAGAATGTTGTCAGATATGCAAAGACTTGGAAACATGGCAACCTGTTGAAGCAGCACTGGTTGGCACCAGTCTGAAATCTCCTCTTGCTGGTTGTGAACCAGACCGTCCAGTCAGGAATCATTACCACTTATGTGATGTGGTTCTCCCTTGTTGACATTACTGAATCTTTTAACCATAATGAGAGATGTGAAAAGGTACACAGATGCTGATAAATCCTTTCACACTACAGACCAAAGAAAATAACAGATTTCTTTAAATAAGCTTTAAATCTTGACCATCCTGACTGCAAATTGGTATTTTCCAGACCAACGAATCAGAAGAAAATTAGCTTTGAGACCTCTGTCTCACACACACACTCAAAGAAACATAAAAAGTTAAATGTATGACATAAATGTAATTCTAATACATGTATATTTTCCTATTAACCCATAAGCCTTTTCATATAAGGCCATCTCAATTTTCTTCTTTCCATTCACATACAACAGCACCCATTTAGAAGTGACACTTTTTTTCTGGGGAGGGGGATAAATTAAGAAGGGATTTAATTTAGCAAGATCAAAATGAATCACAACCCTACAACTCTGCCAACATCCTACCTGCCACTCGTCTGTTCTCAAACCACAAGATGCAACAAAATTCCTCACCTTATCAAAACTGATGTACAAATATCTGTACTGTTGCTCTTAGTTTAACTTTGTCCCATTATATAATGTTAAAAAATAAACCGATATCTCTTCCAAGCAGCCATGTGAAATTACTGTACAGAAATAGGGTGTGTCAAACACATTGTAACGCAGAGTGACAGGTCTATCGTTTACAAGCAGATTAGTCAGTGGGATTAGTCAAGATGAGGAAGAGTCTCCACGCAGCTTTAAGTCATCCATTAACTCAATTTCACCATTTTTGGCTCATGCTATGGATTGTTTTAAGGAAATAAAAAGGCTTATGTCAAATAGTTACCGAGAGCCATGCTGGTGTTGGAACAAAAACAAGCGTTTCTCGCCTCAGGCCAAGTCTAAGGGTTGTGTATGGCTGTCGGATGATGCCTGTTCTTTTCAATCTCACAGTGAAATTTTACACTGTAACAAGTCCTTACATCATGTAGCGCAGAAATGGGAATAGTCCCACTGTAGTCTGCTTGTTACGATTTTCCCTTTCAGTGTAAATTAGGTCTTAATATTCTCTGATCTCAAGACAACAGCTTCTTGCTTTGCTTTCTTCTTTTAAGCTGAATCATATTTACATAAACCTTGAAGCCGTACAGGGCTGCTGGTTGGTAAATGTTTCCTCCAAATATGAAGCAATCCTTTTAAAAACTATAATGGAACAGCACTGATTGAGATTGCAGTTGCACACACGCTGTAAAAAACATCAAATGTCAAGAGTCCCTGCTCTTATTGATTGCACCAACAACAACAACAACAGGGCATCATGGGAAAGAAAGTATGGAACAGCTCTCAGAGGTTAATGTACTCACATACCAACCTGCTGTGTATAAATCAATACATCACTATCTATTGACTGCACATCACGCTAACTTACAGAGTGTGTCAAGTGCAGGTCTGAACCTAAAGATTGTGTTTCTTTCAATTCACATACAGTGCCAGGTATGTGAGATTTGTCTGAAAAATGCAACTTTTACATCTTTTTTTAAAATGCCGCGTTAAACACATACATCTGCTGTGTTAAGGAAAGAACCACTGAAAACACTGCACTGAGGAGTGATGGTGGTCTGGGAGGGTTTCCAGCACATTTTTGTCTCTCTAGATATGATACATATCATTATGGCATTTGATCTGCCTTCATACATTCAAATGAATAAGAGGAACTTACGCTGGATGGGAGTCTTCATGGTGAAAGTACTTCCTGGATAGATGACTCAGGCACCATTTAGGTAAATTGGTAAGTAGTTTGAGGTTGTCCATCGACACTCAATTGTTGTGTGAACATACAAAATAGGTCATTGAAATATGAGACCTGGGATTAATCAAACAAATAGTTAATGGATAAAAAAAAAAATGGTTATGTGCACTGTAACAGTAACCAACCACAGATACTCCCACTTGGATTTATTGATGGCAGGGACAACACTGACAACCTCTGCCCCCTTCTTCCAAGTTGTATTCATCCACTCACTGTCCTGCAGGCAGGAAAGGATCGTAGGACAGAGGGAAACCTGCTACAACCACAATTAGCTTTTCCTCCTCAGTGCTCTACAAGTATTCACACTCAGATACGCCCACTAGAGCAATGGTTCAGACCCTTCCGGAAAGCAGTGATACAGAGAGAGAGATGTCAACTTTGTTTGGACATCCTCATTTGCATGAGATTGAGCAAAGCCTAGCTTTTTAATGGGCTACATGGATCCACTGCTTTCCAAAGAACCCTTGCGTAGGTGATAAACAGGCCTCTTTGCTTTCAATGAAAAATGAATAGGGTGCATGTGATGCAGCAATTTGTTGCATGCAGTGGACACCCACTGTGACAGTGAGTAAGGAATAGGCATGTCACTGTGAGGAAGGAAATGCTGCAAAACAAAACGGAAACGCAGTGAACTTTGTCTACAACACGATGTGCCGTAGTGCAGTTTGAGTAGGTTACTACTTTTGTAATTATCCATCTCCTGCTTTTTCTTTCCTGTTCTGAACAATTCATAACATAAACAACTTGCACTTCCATCAGCGGTGCTTTGTTGAATTTAACACCATGAGTTCACAAACTTTATCTTTCGCTATGCCTCCCCCATTCTTACATTGTTACAGAGGGTGCCTTTAACAACTTTGAGTGAAATGAAATGTACAATGAGTGATGATGTCAAAGTAGCAAATGGGCAGCAGGATATCTATTTGGTGGCCAAAAGATTACATCATTCCATCACATTGCCTCATCTACGCTCGTTGACTGAAATAATAAGACTGCAGACACAGCTGGCTGGGATGAGTTTCCTCAGCAATGTGGAAAGACTCCTTCATTGGGAGAGGATGAGAAACTCACTCATCTAGGAGGGATGTGAAGTCTCTGCTCCTCCACATCAACTGTAGCCAGCTGAAGTGGCTTGGGGGGCTGGTTAGGGTTTCTGGCATGCAGGTTATGCTGGATGAATATTTCTCAGCTGACCTGGGAACACCCTAGTATTCCCCTAGCAGAGCTGGAAAAAGTGGCGAGATGCTGGGGCTAAAGCCTCTGTGACCCAAATTTTGATAAGTGGAAGTTAATGGGATAAGACCAATTAATGTCCTGTCCTGCTGCAGCTGCTGATAGGTTTGTGCTGTAATGACAACAGCCAGTGCTCAGATCTACTTACAGATCGAATGTTGTTCCTTTTAATTAATCTGATAGAAATTTACTCATAACTTTGATTAACCAGTACTTGTCTTTTCTACATTTTTCTTCTCCTTCAATCAGATTCTATAGAAGACTTCTCAGATAATTTTGGGGAACAAATAAGTGAACAAAATTTTAACTTATCTGCAAAATGACAATGTTACAGATTTTTTTCTTATTTAGTTTTGATGATGTTACCATCCTTATTAATAGTTATTTGGCAGAGATGGTGTTAATTTGGCACCTGGTAGGCACAGAGAGTTCTTTGCATCTTTGTATAAATTCATTGGAGTGTCCTCTTCAGAGTGCAAAATTTAGACTGAATCTTCAGACATTAAGCAGTGCAGGCTGTATGTGTTGCTAAAGTCACAGTCCAAAAATCATGAAATGTCTTTGGAAACCCCTCAAAAACAGCAGAAGAGGAAAAAATGCAAGAAATCCGAGAACTATTACCCTTTTCTGACAAAGCTGTTGGGATTGAACACATAAGATGCAGTAGAGCAGGAGATATGATTAAGGTTTATTTTGAACCAAAAGGGGTTGCCAACCCAGCTCCCCACCCCCTCACCCCCCCTCAAAAAAAAAACAAAAACAAAAACAAACAACAGGAGATAATGAGACATAGGTGCTAATTAGGACCCATCAGAGGAAGTCACACTAGAAATCACACGAAAGGATACAGATATTCAAAGTAAAATAGGAAGTAAGTCAAATATTAAACCAAATAAAGATTAGAGGCTTTACCAGAGAAGTCAAAGTTAAGATGAAAATTCAGAATATTCTTATTGAAAAATGGACAAAGGTCCATCACCCAAGGGCCCTAGTCTCCTAGCTTGATATAAAAACTTTTCAAGGTATGATCATTGCCATCCTTGCCAGATTAAAATACATTTGTTTTTACAGCAAAGGATTATCTTCAACTTGATTTTTCTTGAAAACCAACATTGTTTTATTACATTTACAAGTTATACCAATCTTTGCATCTTGTTTTCATTAGAACAAACATGTAATCTTCTTTAAAATTATTCATGCAGGAGAAGAAAAACAGCTGAATTTTGGGTGAAGTGGAGCAGAGCAGGTATTGCAGCCTTAAGTAAAGACAACTGAATTCCTTATCAAGCAAAAAAGAAATAATGTCCGCTATGCTTAATTACAGTCTTAGTTGTTGGTCTGAAACAAGTTGGTCTTTGACCAAAACAGAACTGCTAAGTGTTCTGAGTGTCAGAGAAACCTGCTGTTAGGGTGACTTTCAGACATTTTCCTGCGATTGTCTACGCTGCTGGGTGCTTTTGTGTTGTAATCTAAAGGTCAGTGGAGCTGTTCTGTCTGGTTTTAGTCTTATTGAGGTGCTAATGAGCAGTGAACAGTATTCTTGTTGCTGTCATTTGTGCCTAAAAGTATTTTCTTGTAACATGCAAGAGCAGTTCACCACATCTAAAGCCCATGCTGTATGCAGATGGTATTTTGAATGAACTTTAAGTTAAAACAAATATCACTATGTCACAAGGTTTGTGGATTTTCAGAAAGCCATGCCCTTAGTTGTCTGTTTATATCAAGTGTATGAAAAAAAAAAAGTTTAAGACTTCAGTTCCTGAATTTACCTTCTGGATGTTCTAGAGGTTGTATGCCATATTGGTGATTACTGCCAGGGCAGCAAAACCAGGGATGGGGAGTCCTTTAATGAGATGTAGAACCTCAGTGCTCAGAAGTCAGCCTTTTTTGATCAATTTAAGTGAAATCCTCTTGCCGAGGCAACACCCACCTAGAAGAGATACCTTGAGTGAAAAGGAAGACTTATCACACTATTAGGGTCATCACTTAGCACAACTTTGTCCTGATTTCCAGTAACTATTCTCCTTAAAAAGGAATGAATGGAATCAAAGTTGTCCCAGAACAAAAGAGGTTCACAGGGTCTAAAATCAAATAAACTCTGAAAAGTGCATTAATGTTTGTCAAGAGAGCTCTCTGATCTGATCCTTAATGAAAATTCCTGGTCATGTGAGGAGGAGCTGCTTTTTTATATTGTATTGAATCAAAGGCGTAAAGAGTATCACATTAAATTCCTTCCCATTTATCTAAAAGTATGTAAAAATGAAGACACTGTTGTTTCTGAAAATCAATTGCAATCTCAAAACTGGACCTCTTGATACAGTCACTCCCCCGCTCCCCAATATGTATGATCAACAGTTACTGGTCTCCTGGAAAGAGATACAAATTGATTCCTAAGTGTTTAGCCATCCTTCAGTCCAAAGTAAGACACATTGTCTATAAATGTAGACGGTTTTGTATCCTACTCTTCCTAGATGTGGGCGCCCAGCCAAGATGAATCAAAAGGCACAACACAGAATCCTCAATGAGTTAAAGAAAAAGCCACGAGTAACCACTTACAGCTCAAAGACGTCGCAGGAAACAGCAATCATATCTGTTTATGAGTTTACCAAATGTAGGTCACTGAGGCTCGATTCCTCCCTTTGTTTGATTAAAACAATCTGATCATGCAGGAGAGAAATGAAATATTTTGCTTTGAATGTTTCTTATTTAAAAGCAGGAACAGACAAAACTTCAGAGAGACCAAGAACCCCTGATGTGAGAAATATTAAGCATGCTGCACACTTGTTGCCTAAATGCACATACGGATGCTTTGGTTTAGCACTCCTGGTTCACATTGCCAAACCATCAGATACCTACTTTAAACACTAGAAAGATTGCGCCTCTTCTGTGTTTTCTTTCTCTTCATCCTATGTGCTAATGAGTGAACACACCAGGTTTAGTGTGGAGAGTGGCTCAGTTCTCTGAGAACAAATATCAGGTAGAACAAACCAGAGCACACGTGTCCCAGATGAGAAAGCTTGATAAATATGCGTCTGAGCGCATGCATATATTTGTGTTTCTGTTGGAAAAATAATCTGATCAAACAAGTTTGAGAGAGTACATGTGCATGTTTCATGTGTTCTTTTCAGAAAGTCTCTTGAGAAGCTCCACACTAATCCATCTCTTGACAAGTTGATTACTGTGTGTGTTGTATGTGATTCACTGGGCATCTCTCGCCTGGGATTCAACATTAAGCAGCACACAAGCTCGCCATATGCTGAGATCAGACGGAAGAGCGTCAATTAACAGACTTCTGATCCAGTCTCGTAAAACACAAACCACACTGTACGGTAAAGATGGATGTGCTCGTAAATGGGAGAAATCTGCCTTAATGCGTCTGTCAGGAAAAATTAAACAACATCATGGTCAAAGAATCAATAAAAGCCTTAGAACTTTGATCAAACTACAAAGTAATTGTCCTCAAAGGCTTGTATTAAGGCACATGGGATCAGCATGACCTGCGTGACCGTCTACACCAGTGCACAAAAAGACAACATAATAACGACCTGATGTGATGAATCTGGAGAAAAAAGTGTTTTCAGACCTGACAGGAAGTGCATCCCATCACCATGATATAAAGGGCTCCATGTTACGTTTGAATAAATAAGATTCTTTTATATGCTCATATCAACAGAGAAAAGATGTAAGAGGTGATATAAATAAAAAAAATATTGCAGTACAACATAGTAATGAAACTACAGATTTAGGAAATAATGCGGTTCAATTGTGACTTCATTAGAGAGAAGAAAGTCATCTTCATATTCATGATAGTTTTTAATAAATTATATGTATATGTTGTAAATATGACATGATTGTATCCACATTCAACTGTTATTAATAAATATAAATATATTACTTCTGTAGAGATGTGGTAGACAACTGATGAACAAAGGGGTAGATGTCATCATGGAACTGGAAATGAAATCAAGCTGTGTTCTAGGACATGTCATTATGGCCCATGTATTTCTTTACAACAGCATAAAATTGTACTGAGAGAAGATCATTTCTATTTGTATGTTCTTTAGAGGCGAGATGAAAAGACGTGGTGTGGTGGATTTGACCCACAGGCCGTGAATTTGACATGTCTGCGTTAAAGCAGCCAGCGATGGCACTTACAGAGTTAAAAGGTCCAAGGTTAAAAAAGACAAGGCAGGTTTCATCCAGGACTTGAACTCAATTCTCCAAGGTGATAGTGTTTCAGAGTTATCTGACACCTCACCTCAGAGCAATGTCAAGGAACATTTGTTGTTTTTAAGTTTAAAGGGTCCTCCTGTGGTCCTCTCCAACTCTGTGGCTTTTCTATTTCTTTCAGTTACTTATTAGTTAGGTTTAGGTGCCTAAATAAACTTGTTAGGTTAAAGAAGAAGGATTGTGGCTCACCTTTAAATACTCCCTCCTGGGACTATGTTACAAATCTCCCTTTTTTTTTGCAATTTAATGTTTGAGTCACACACTGGTATGCAAAGCAGGTATAGATGATGAATAGATTATTAGATTAACACAGTTGGTTTTTTATGTGCTCACTCCATGACTTTAGAATTCCTAGCTAAAAATAATCTGAACTCAAAAAACAAAAATGGATTTAAAAGAATCAGTTTTCCCAGTAGCACAAGTTTCACAGAAATATTACAGGGATTCCATCTGCAGCAGAGAGGCTCTAATAAGAGAAGCAATATAAAATGATGTTCTTATGTCAGCAGGGGTTCGGGGCTCCATCAAGCAGCCAGAGTCTGAGCATGAGTCTAAATATCTTTTTGTAAATACTTATTTTCAATATTCAACATGCTCTGTGCTGCTGGCAGTACCAATGTCCATCCATCTCTTACACTCTTTTCTTTTATGCTCATATAGATGAAAAAGAATAAAGGAAGTGTTTCCTGCTGGTTGTCATTTCACTCAACATCATTCTGCACTGCTTCTTGCCAAACTGGCTTCATTATAATTCTGTATGCTTTCTTGAGAAGTAAATGAGATTACAGATTTAAAGACTTTTCATATTGCTGTCTCAGTTTCATGTTGAGGTGAACAGGTAATATGTTTGCAAAGGAGACAACATGGACATGCCACTGAGCTGTCTTGGCTTTTTGATCTGAAGGACATACCCTTGTTTTGGCACAAATGGATTTTTGTTCTGGCTGTAAAATTGTCATTAAAATAATCTTATCCTTGACTGAGTAAAGGCTGAGTGATGCACTGCATGTCCTAAAGATAGTAAACAGAAGAAATAGAGCAAGAAAAGTAAGATAAAACAGGACACCAAAAAGTTAAACATAAAAAAAAACAAAACAAAAAAACTGCTACACACAGCGGCTATGCCTTTTTTTTTGGCATCTTTACTTCTGCGTTATTGGTCGCATCTCCCTGTAAATACACCACTGACTGCTAGGGAGCAGTGTAATTTCTTTTTCTGCACCACCACAGTATCAAGTTTCCTTTTGTTTACTTCCTGTACATAGCTCAGACATAGCAATAGATCAAATAAAATATATTTTATGTGCATTGGAGCTGATAAATGTTGAGCATCAGTAGTTTTTATAGACATTGCAGCTAACTATTTTTCTACCTGACCTGAAAATAACAAAAAAGAAATAACTGCTGGAAATTCAGAAATGAAGAAAGTCAGATCTATCAGTCACATTTCTTGCGGTCCACATCAATATGACGTGCAGTTACTTTTGGAAAGAGGTCCCATTGAGTTCACACCTACACCATAGCTACAGTGTAGCTTTGACACAGAAGTATGAAACCAGCTCAAGCTAGTAAGTTTAAGAAAAAAATAGAAAAAAAGAGACCTCTTTTCCATGGAAACATGAGTAAACTTAAAAGCAATGCAGATGGAAGAACTCAGGAAGTGTTTATTAATTTTGCGCTCTACTGAACTGAATGTTTTTATGAAATGTTGAAAGGGCTCAGGTCCTGTGAGGTTGTCCACGGTTTCCTGGACTGTGTTTACTTGCTGATTCTATTCTCAGCTTTGAGGCCTTAGCCTGATACTACAAAGATATTTTCCACGCAAAATCACAGCGTCATGATTTATTGGCATTTTTCAAATTTGACAGAACTTCACAGAAGCTTGTGCAGCCTTGTGCAGCATGAGTTTGATCTAAGTCTTTGAGCAAATGTACATAAAGCTTATTCCTGACATTTCCCACTGCATGTAAAATCAAAAGGGTGTGACAAAGCATCTGTATTCGACAAGTTAGAAGTGACAACCAACTTCTTTAAAGGTTCTTACTTTCTAATTTTCTCCTGTTCACTGCATAACATTTGGAGCCCTCGTCTTTGCTATTGTGGGTAGTTGCTGCGTGGAGTGCCTGAGAAAGGAACGCCATTAATCAGAAGGAGCACCGTTCAGCCTGACACTTCTAATTTACTATCTTGAGAAAAAGTTTGCTGGAATATATTCGCCTGATGAAGTAAACTCACAGTCCAGCTTAGAGTATCTTGTGAAGATATATGAATGTGAACTTGACAATGAGGTAGCAACTGAATGGCGCTTTTAAAAAGCAGACAGAAACTACAGTCAGTGAAGAGGGAATCATCCTTCAATTTTGATGACGCCAGTTTGCTAGTAGCTAAATGTGTTTCTTGTAATAAACAAATATCTGCTTCTAAGCTGTCCAGGTGGCTAAGGACTTTTGAATTTTCTTTGTCTGTGTGCCAATTCCGCGTATGTTCCAGGTTACAACTTTCAGAGATGACATGTTGAGTTGATTGTTACAGAAGATATTGTGTGTGTTAAATTGGCCTTAGCTGAGTAAATAAGCACGTATGTGTGTATGTGTGTGCATGTACTTGTGTATGTGTGAATATAAACGTCTCTAAAAAAGACTATGTGGATGTGTCTGTACCAAGAAACAAAAAAACACTTGGACGACAACCAAAAGCAGTCAAAAGAACAAAACATAAAATGGAAAACAAAACATAGACCAAAAAGCATAAAACAAAGTGAGAAAACATGTAGAGACATAAGGTGGAAACTAATTGTGAGTGTGACAAAGGTGTAGAAATATATATGCAGCAGAGTTGTTAAAATTAGATATATAAGATATGAGAGAATTAAGATATTTTGACATTTAAATTCATATGTCCAAGTAGTTGTTGCTAAATTAAAGTCAGTAAAGCCAGGGGGTGGTTTCCTCATTTTTAAACATATGTCCATCCATGAATAACTTATCTACTGAAATTACAGCTCTTTTACCTCCTTCTGTCATCTGTCTACGGATGGGGAAAAGCACCTTACATCTGCGGATGATCTCCTGTGGGAACTGGTCGTTGAGTCCGAAGTTGGTTCCTTTCAGTTGCTTTCCTTGCCGTTGAACCAGTTGCTTCTGTTTAAAATATTCAAATTTAGCGACAATCGGTTGGGTGGCGTTGGGTCTGTGAGGTCCTAAACGCTGAATGCTGTGGATGGCTTTGGCGGGGAGTTTGAGGTGGTCTGTCATGAAGTCCTTATTTGTTTTTTCGGGGTCTTCTGTGTGAGTTTCAGGTTGTCGCTCATACTGCGGGACTGTAAATTGAGAATGGTTTCTTTCATTGTCTTATTTTCGGCAGTAATGGAGACTAGCTGATTGTTGACGGATTGAGGAGATCTAGAAAGTCTGGACCTCTCTGGTCAAGAAGTTGTTAATAAATGAATGGGTATCGTACCCAACCTTCTCCCTTTTTTGTGACTACTTATGAAAGTTTCATTACAGTGCACTAAACCTCTGTGGATGTTTTCCTACTCACTTTATTATAACAGCATATACTCTTCACCTTTATCACTCAGCACTGACATAAACTGCAAATGCATGAAATCACCACCTCTGAAAAAAGTGATATCCAGTCATTCCAAGGCATGGATTTTTCTCATACCTCTGTACTTCGTGTTAAAGAAAGGCCCACAATGACGAATGCAATTAATGGACTTTAAAAAGAGCCGTAAGCAATCATGCAGCGACTTAATCTGCTTTCTATTGCAGGAGCTATATTGAATCTGTCAGTCTGCCTGAGTACCACAAAAGGCTATTGTTCAAGAGGGGAACATGAGGGATGGCAACTGCCTTTTTTGTTAGCATACACTTGAGTTGACACGTATGCAGCTTAAATACAGGAAGAGACACACTCCTCCAAGTCATCTACACATGTAGTACCACATCAAACAGGATTTTCATTGTGAAAATTTGCACTTAAAAAGAAAATGTGCAGTGTCAATCAGGAATATGCAGAAATATTTAGATATTGTATACAATACATGCCATTCAGCTGCACTGTGTCTTTCAAGTGAATTCAAGTATGTGTATAAGTGTAGACACAGTCTCGCAGAACTATTCAGAGATACTAACAGCAGAAATTCAGATAAGCAGGTAGAGGCAGCTAGAATAGATAGAAACACACACACATACACACACACACACACACACACACACACACACACACACACACACTATGAATTCAGACAGGACACACACATAGACATCAGTGCTCTAAAAGAAACCCCTGACAGCTCAGATAAGCATATGCTCCCATACATTAATGCATATAACACAAACATCTGCACATACTAAGAATGCAGAATTCTGGGTGCTCCACTAGATAAAAACACAATCTTCTCAACTCATACAGATACATGACTCATTTATACTGACAGTCTTATTCTTCAGCAACTGTATGCAAGGCTGGTTTACTGCATGTTGCATTTATTTTTTTCCCCCACTCATGACATCACTCCTGGCAACTGGTGCATGACTAATGTTGTCTTCGTTTTATCATTATATCATTATAATTTCTAGGCAACCCAACGAAATTTGTTCATACATGAAATATATTCTTGGTTAAATATTCAACAATTCAATACTTTGTTCAATCATAGAACATTAAAAACCAGCACTAGGCATTTTTAGATTAGACCCTATCATTGTCCTTGGACAAAAAAACTTGTGTTTAACGTACGTTGAACGATGTAAACTCAAGACATGTTATTGCCTCTCCCCTCAACTCAGCTTCAGGCTGAGCTGAGGGGAGAGAAGACAAGTCAGGAGGCATTATAGAGTGGCACTACATTACATGACGATCCACTGTCTGTTCAGTTGGGCTCATTGGGTCCACCAACATCAGAAGAGTTGGCTGATGCAGGAGATGGAGCGAGTGGAGGATCCATGATGAATAACAATGGGATTTGTGTCACAACTTGCCCCAAATTGTGTTGCACAAATATGACCAGCAGTCTCCCTCTGCCCCTCCTGCTGGTGTGTTTGTTGATCACAAATAACTTCTTTCTGAGGTTTTTCAGTTTGTTAATGACCCGACTATTCTGTCTTTCAAAGCTGCCGTCTATTATATTAGTAGCCACAAGTAGATTACGGTTCTGTTATATGCTGATTTATGATATCCAGGGCTCTGAAGATGAGGAGTCCGCAAACATTCTCATCTTGTTATCAACAAATCCCACCCGCTACCCCACATCAGTTCTGTTTACATTAGTACTGACCCACAAATAAGTGTAGCCTCAGCGGTGAGTTATTGGTGGGGCCAGCTCAACACGCCACCCCTCGTCAGTTGATATAAAACGGACAGGTAACTCGCTCTTTGTCAGTGTAAAGGGGGATTCATATTCATTAACCTGCTTTAAAGCAGCCAGAGTTTAGATTATATTCTATATCAAATCATAGTGATGACTTGATATTTGTTGTTTGCAGTGATTAGAAGAAAATTATTACAGAAAATGATACTTGTTGATCTCCACTTTGAAGTATGGATACAAAAACCTTCAAATAAATTATTTTATTTTATTTTATTTTATTATAATCTCATTTTTTAAATTAAAACTCATATATCTATATAAATGATGAATGAAAACAACAAGAGTAAATATAAAATGGCAACAGATTTGCTATATTTTACCATGGTAACTATTTTAATCTAGTTTTGAAGCAAGTCTGTATTCGACATATTTCACTTTCAGTGTTGCGTAATGTGCTTAGCTGCAACTAAACCAACATGATAAATCAAACTATGAACTAAATGCACATCAGTGTCTTTATTTAACCATGCCTAATGTGAGAATTTTATCTTAAAGATGCCAGCAGATCTATGACATGTCTACTTGAAGGTAAGGAACATAATTTTTCATGTGTGTTTTTTTGTTTTTGTTTTTGTATTTTCACAATCCCACAAAGTTTCCTTATTTTTTGAAACAGCTACCAGATTTCCAAAGTTTCCTTTCAGTCGGCATCAAGGCGCCCTTACCTGCAAACTCGTAGCAATTATAAAGTTAACCTTTACCGTTGTGCTGTGGTGGCCCTGGTCCCCCTTCGTTAGGAGTCCTGTCACATCGCTGCATTAAACCTTCCTGTTTCATGTGGTTGACTGCTTACCAAAGTTTGAGCTGGTGACCCTATAAATGGTAAAGCAAAGCTTACTTTTGACCACAGAGATTACATGGGTGAGCAGTTAAGCAAGCAGTGGTGTTTCTTGAAAGACTAAAGAAATTTGACCTTTTCAATGACTCTTATAGAAAGCTTTTATCAGAGGTGCCCACTGAATTTGAACATATTTTAAGCTAAATAACATATTCCACTGTCACCACATACATGATCTCTAATAGGCTGTCTCAGAACTGATCATAGCATTTGTGTCCTTTCTGAGTAAAAAATTTGAGTAGAAGTACCAAAGGCTAGTGTTTTGAAGATGTGCAGCAAGAAAAGACCCTCACAGTCTCTCCAGTCAGAGATCTCCAATACTGCTCCTGTTTGTATTTCCAGCAGCAGCGTTTCGACACGGTGCAGCGGGGTGCAGAAAGCATTCAACTCTAAAGGATTCGAGAAGCTCTGCAGTCATCCTGAATTTAAATGGGATCAGGGCCCTGCATACACATGGCTGGGTACACAACCCGATACGGCATTCAATAGTTCAGAGTCTGCTCTTTTCTCTCTAATCGCAGCCTCTCTTTTTCTCATTCCCGTCTTTGCTGCCTCTTTATCACCCTGCTTTACACACCTTGTAGATGTAAATTTAAATGCACGTCCAAGAGCACACTGTTTGTCTTTTTTTTTAACTCTATTAAAACCTCTCTCACACATCTCTGGTCTTTCACCATCCCTGGTATTTCTCCACCGCTCTTCTTTATTTCCCAGAACAGAGGCTTGTGATAAAGAAAACGTTTTCCTTTAACCACCAATCAAGCTGTCAAAATTACCTAAACTAGCAAACACACTTTCCTTTCTTTGACTCGAGCACACTTTCACTTTTTTTCTTGCCCTAATCCAAGTTTCTAAACCCTGAGAAATGAGCTGAAGAAATCACTTTAGTGTACGTGCAATGATGCAATCTGGCACTTTCACAAGAAAAATTCATGACCATTCTTGTCCCTAACTCTCAACCTATTGTTTGTTTTCCCTCAAACACACACATGCCTGCTCACATCCTTTCAAACATTTATTTTCTTTGCTTCACAAGCTCAAACTGTGAAGATAAAGCAGCTCAGAATGTCACGTTTCACCTAACAGTCTGGCAGACAGAGAGACCGGCACTGCTGCAGTGCACCAGAGTGATAGATTAAGACCAGCGTACCAGATTATAATAAATGGAGGCTAGTGAAGGTTTCCAGACATCCCAGATCATATCTGATGAAGCTGGCCACCTGATAGACCAGATGCCTGGAATATGAAATGGATGTAGATGGTGGGTTTGTTTGTCCAACTCGTATGATATTCGAAGGCCCTGATCCTCTAATGGAAAACATTTACCCATGAAACCAACCAAAGTATAATTTGAGGACCATCTTCTCCCACAGAATGGCTCAAAAGTATCTTCCAGTCAACATATGCTTCGTGGCTCCCTAGTCACTGCTGTCCTTTTTCTAATTGAAGGCTCTTGTCCACTTGCTTAGTTACATTTAAGCGGTGACCTTTGTCATCAGTTTGCAGTTTTACACATTCAGACCTGAGGATTCCCAACAGATCGGTCCTTGTTACAGCTAACATGCAGTCTGTCAAATGAAAGCAATCAAACAAGCCTGTTTTCAAGTTTATGTCTTTGTGTGTAAAAATACTCGTCCTGTACGACCTGTGACAGAAAATATGTAATTATCGCTCTGAAGATGTCCATTCAACTGTTTAATTTTGTAAGAATATCAGATATGACAAACTATTTTAACAGCTACACCCTGGTTTTGTGAAGCAAAGGCTATTCAACAATTACTTTTTATTCAACAATTTCAACATTCAACATTTTTTTTTCTTAATACCCTACAACAAGTAGAGGAAAAAATATTGAATAACTCAGCTCTGAAGAAGACATTATGGAGCCGCATTTCAAAATTTGCAATTCTAAGATAGCTACCCAGCTTTATACATGCAAATTTGTCTGAAATGGTGATTGCAGATCTTGCAAAGCTATCAGTTCAAATAGTGGAAAGGATTACAAGACCCCTTCAACAATGTAAAAGATTCTCACTGTTTCCAGACAGCTCTGTCTAAAGCTTTTACCGTGTTTAAACAAAAGGTAGATCAAAGTTTGGTGATTACCTCATTTTTGTAAGATTATGAAGCATGTTGCTACAAAAAACAAAGCTTTAAACTCTTCTTCAGGAAAGGCATGTTTACTTGATGACAAGGACGATATAGAGTCTCAGTCTGATCTCAGTTTGAAAACTTACATTGGTCAGCTGCTATCTAAAGAACAAACCTAATAATTGAGGAACATTGTTTTTATTCAAGCGGACTCCATAAATCTTAGAGTTCAAATTGTCATGAAAGCCAGAGGAGATGCAACAAAATACTATCGGTGATTCATTGTGTTAAATAATAATTTTTCCAATACCATTTTTATGAAATATGTTTTACAAAGCCAGAAGGTTGTTTTTGTTTTTGTTTTTTTTACATGTACACTGTAAACATCCCCCCAAGCATGGTTGTTCCACAGTGTATCATTTCTCACCACCACTTCAGCTGGTAGAAATCCTCCAGTCTTGTCCATGTGTTAATTTGTCCTTGGGAAAGACACTGAGACCCATTTTTGCTGCTATTGTGTGGCTTCACTGTTAACAACCACTCCACTGTGCTGCCCTTTTGTAAGACAGTAAAGGTGAAATATGCGAGAAAAGATCCACTGAGGTATATGGATCCTGAGGGATTTTTCCGCTCTTATACAATATGTAATTTGAAACAGAGCTTTTATAAACAGCATACACTTATGTTTTCTCAGATGTGGCAACAAATAGCTTGCATTCTTTTTTCAGTGTACTTGAAGTCCCATTTTGGCACTTTATCTTAATTATCTCTGATAAAAAGGTCCATGTTAGTCAATTATTTCGTGCTTCCTTTAGTTTCTGTCTGTGGCAGCATTCATGGTGGTCCATGCGTTTATTTATTTTTTTGTTTTCTTGCATGAAGTGGTAGACATTTAATCCAAACAGCTTAATTAGCAGGGAGATAGCATCGGCATAAACGAGGCTAATGAAATAAACACTGTCCTAAAAGAAGAGATTAGCAATTAAGCTATTGGAGCGCAGAGTCATTTATGTTCCATTGTGCTGTCTTTAATGTGGCACAGTAATGAATACAACTCTTGCTCATATGCTTGTGTGCATGCATGCAATATATAAATGTTTGCTGTTGAGAAATAATGACCACTCTCACCTATTTGTTTACCAGCATTTGTTTACTCAGGAACTGTGTGGTTATTTTCTAACGGCTACACTGCTGACATAGAGTCTACAAACTATCCTATACTTTCAGTCTTTGAAATGAAGTTGTTTATATATAACTGGGAGAATCTACGGCGATCATTCTGAATGCACTGTTTGCTCTGTACACTGTTGTGAAATGCAGTTGATTTAAATAAATGGTAGCATACACATTTGACTGATTAAAAGCAGGCAGGAAGTATAAGTGTGTGTATGCACTGCAGGTTTACTTTGGAGCACGTGTAAAATTTTACTGTATACATTACTGTATATACACATATGTCTCGTTTATCGTGTCTTTTGCAGTGCTGAGACAAAGTGGAAACATTCTATTCAGTGTGTTACTTTGATGCAAAGGAAAAACTGCACTGTTACTGCACATGTTTTTGTCCCTGTTCATTCTGATGAATGGAGAATAGTGGACTGTACAGAAACCAGGACACATGTGCTGCTCCCCCCCTCCTCCCATGCCCCCTCCCCTTATCACCAACAACACTATTCATTCTCCTCATCTATCTGTCCAGCAGTGGCTGGACAAGTCATTAACCCACTGGCCCTCTGGGTTCCTGAACACCTCTGACCAGGCGAGATGAGGACAAGGAGGATTTGTTTGTGGACTATGTTTCTCTCAGGATTTTACCTCAGACTGTAAACAGATCTATTAGAGCTGTAAAGACTGACATTTCAAGTAAATGTTGCTAGAGTTGCTGGTTCCAACTTCAAAATTGAGCAAAAACCAAGAGCTTTTGGATTACTGGTCAAACTGAACTAGAAATCTATTGCCATGCCACTGGGTTTTTTTCATATTTATGTGATATATCACATCATTAACTCATCAACTAAAAATAAGTAGTTGGATCCTCCAGTTGTGTTTTGCTTGGTTACTTTCCAGGATGAAGGTTTCACATTTGAATTTCATTGAGCATCTTTCTGTGTGTGGTTGGCATGTTCTTTCTGCACACTTGGTTTTTCTCCAGGTGCTCCAGCTTCCACCCACAACACTTTTGGAGTGTAGAAGAGAGGGTGGGTGATTGTTTCCTATTTGTCAGTGTGGCTCTGTGATGAACAGGCAGCATGTCCTAGAAGTGCCTTGTATCTTCCTCAGTGACAGCTGGGATATAGACAACAATTTTGCCCTACATACATCACTTACAGATATTACTACAGGAGACGATAAAGGTGGGGAAGCTGGATAAATCTACTCTGATCTTGGTTTATGATGTCACAAATTCCACAAATCTGAGCCAGTCATTAACTTGGGTGACTCCAAGCAAAGAGGCAAAGTTGTTGAGCTGGTGGCCAAACCAGACACCCAGATATATACTTTCAAGCACTAAATAATTTTTTTTTTCTTCATAATATTTCCATTTTAAATTGGTAGTGATTTTGGACATCCAGATATATGCATCTAACCACAAAGATTTTATTTTGTTCTTATTATTTTCCTCATTAATTTGGGATTTTCAAGAAAATCCACTAG
>JAOWBL010005986.1:2636-45117 GCA_028564865.1 Zenarchopterus dispar
TTTACAAGGATACATCCCCTGCTAGCGCGCCTTTCTCTGAAATGTTATCTATCTTCCATGTTTATACGAGTTAATATTAACCCGCGTACTTCCTGTGAGAACAGTACCCACTCTCCCCTCCCCACTGACATGGACCAGTTTTTATGGCAGTTTCAAGTAACTGCTCAAGGTGCATCCCATGTTGCCAGCTGCTGCCATGGTGACAGTAAATATGGTTTTACTAATGTTCTGCTAATCACTGTGGGTCAGTGAGCCATGAGGAACAGTAACGTCTTTCTAAAGATGAGGCAATAACAGTCGAATCCTTTTTTTTTTCTTTTCCCAGCGGTGCATGTATCTGATGACCTTTGAAAAAATGTATGTTTGCAGAGAAAACACTTGCACCTCTTGTGTTTCACATTTAGTTTTCTTCACAGGCTTTGATGAGGGTTTAGGGCTCTCTATATTACACTTCTCATTTGCTTTGGGTTCGGTCCTACCAGAGTTAGCGTGCTGTGTTGGAAATAATAAAACAAAACTCCTGCCCACTCTCCTGTGGCTTGGCAATAAAAAATGTTTAGCACTTCTGGCCTATAGTCACCTGTGCATGGCTCTGTATATCCCCTCAAACTCAGACTTATGTCATCAACATTTTTTTTTTTGTTGAAACAATAAATGTCTGAATGGGAAGGTTACCAGACCCATGTCACAAAAGACAATTCACCTATATTTGTGTACTACACCTATTTATCTTAGCCAGGTTTTGTAAAGTACACTTTGTATTACACTGACCCAGTCAACAGAGCTACAGTGTGCCATTTGAATACCATTTTAAATAACATGGGCTTCAGTGTCTTTGTCATGCTAAATGACCAAGAATTGAACTACTGCTCCTACGATAAGCACAGAAGGCAGACTAGAAGCTAAGGCAAAAGTTTTGTGTGTTGTCATGAATGGATGAACAATGGATATTCAGAAGAACCTTGGACAGATACTGGCCTTTGCTGTGGTTTATTTCCATCCTTGGTGGGAGTTTTTCAGAAGTGGAGCACTTCAAGGGGCTACCAGCTTGAGTGGATTTGTGACATTACAAGTTAAGCTGGATGTCTTCAGGTCTCATGAGAGTCATGTGCTCGCTTAGAGGTGTATTTTCCTCCAAGTCTCGTTCTTATTCTTTTCAGCAATAAAATTGAGCATCTTTTCCCTGTGAATTGTTTACTCACAGCCTCTACGGGTTTATGTAATGTTGACATACAAGACAGAACCTGCACTCGGTGCTTTATTTTGAAAAATTACCAGATTCTCTATGCTATTCTTGTGTCTGACTTCCTGTCAGCTAAATTTGCTCTTTGTAAATGGAATCAGCTTAGCTTTGGTCTGACGTAAAAAAAAACCCCAAACAAACAAATGTAAAAAACCCCAAATAGACCTTTTATCTTTAGTGTAGCACTGCAGATAGTCACTGCGGAGATCCTCCTAAACTGTCCTGCAAAAGTTTTGGTAGGACCACATTCATTGACAAAAATGGAGCGCAGCACAGCTTTTCCACAGTGCTTCTGTGCCTTGTGGGACCCAGAGGTCGGTGTTCACTGTGAAAGACCAAGAGGAGCCAAAACATGTACCAGTACTCATTTCCTCATAAGCAAAAGTCAACAAGTGACTGGATCTACTCACATTTGCCTGATGGAGCAACATTGGTTAAATCAATTACCATTTTAAACAAATTAAAGTTTCAAAACAGCAGATACAGCTAGGCCTCTCACAATTTTTACTAAACCATGTCAACACAACTCTGACAAGACTGTTAGTAAATAACTGCTATACTTCATAAGGTTTATGTGGACTGCTAAATTACTCATACTAGAAATGACATCAGATTGTACAAAGACAGAAAATTAAATCACTATTTTTTCTTTTTTTTAGTCTGTAAATTTATGACCAAAAGAGTTAAACACTTTTATAAAGTGCAGACAGAGTTGAAATATCATTGGCAGTATGATAAAGACATGCTCTAAAGTGCATTTAAATTCCAGTTATTTCACTGTCCTTGCTGAAAAAAATCCTAACTATGAAAATGCAATTAGTTTAATTTAAAATTGTAACTGGTTCACATAAAATGATTCACTTAAGTGAGTCATTTTATGTGAAGCAGTCACAATTTGAAAAGTGCATTTCCATTCATTGAAGTTCTTTCTCCTACACAGATGATGTTATGTGCTTGACATTTTTTCTTGTGTCGCTATTAAAAAACTGAAGAAACTTTACAGCCATATTATCAGCATTTAAATTTTACAGCAGATAAAACTGAACATTTCAGCCCATACCAAATGGGTCATTGTAGATCAAAATCAGAGAGTAGTGAGCCTTCGGGGGGAAAGCTGGAGTCCACTGTTTAATTGCAGCTAGTAAACAACACTTGCTGGAGCAGCTATGTGCTCCAGTTTTCTCCTGGCCTGCAGCGCCAGTAGATTGTGATAAACATTTTTTTCTTCTGTAATTTACCACCCTTTAGGTTGGTGAGTAAAAATTTTGGACTTAAAGAAGTGGAGAGTGTTTGTGTGAGTTGTGTGTGTTTGTACAGGAGAATCAGCTATAGGGAAATGTGGTTCCTATGGTAACCTGACCTAAATATATGGAAACAAATTCAATTACTCTTTCTCTGGAATTCTATCATGGCCGTGACTGATCTCCATTTTACATCCCTTGATGCTGCCGCTCTCAGCCTGCATCTGGGTACTAGAGTTGATTTGGTGCTGAATCTCCGGAAGGAAGTTGTTGCGTCAAAGTTCCACAGATTTAGGTTTAAATGAAAGAAAGGCAGGGAAACATCACATTTGCCAAGCTGTCACACTGTGGCGGTCTGTGTTTGCGTGTGTAGGTGTGTGTATGGTTGGCTGTGCTGTGGATGAGTGCAGTGAAGAGGAGTTATTTTACAGCTCAGTGGGAATGAGCAGAAAATTTTGCAGAATGCGCCAAATCTTGGTCAGTGTGTTAGCACAGGAACAGCAGCTGCCTTTGCTTCTCAATTTGCAGGTTTCCCTCTTACATTTCTATCTCTCTGCACTCTCTCCTGTTTTCTTGTCAGTCTTTGTATTAATCCTCCTTTCATTCTTTGCCATCTTTCTCCCCTCGTGGGCCCTTCAGCGCCGCTGCAGAAGCAATGCTCTCTGTTCCCAAATTAAAACCCGGGAGCCTGACAGAAAAGTTTAATGGAGGGAAGACAAATGTTATCTTTTAGCTGCTCAGAGTGTTTCTCCTGCTGGAACAATCCTTTCCGTGTGTGTGATTAAAGGACTCCATTAAGCCTCAGGACTTGTGTGTGCCACATGTTGCAGGAGAGGAAGGGCTGAACGCATACACACATCTAGAAGTGCGATCAGTGGTCATGTACGGTTTCCCTGGTATGATCTGTCTCCACAGTCATGGACAAGGTTAAAGAGTTTCAGTCATGATTCAACTGCAAGACACAGAGAGAAAGCCTAAATTATATTGTGCTTTTCAATGGCTGCTGAGCGTTTGCTAATTCTTAATTCTAAATTTCAGGTGGTGAGACGTTTTAAATTGCTTCCAGTCATTTTACCCTTACTTTCCTCAGCTACATTTGTTTTGTTAATTGATTTCAGCCAGAGCTCAGTTTGGACTGGGATTTATGATTCACTTATTATAACATCAGCATGTTGGAAACCCAATTAATATATTTGACTTAAACATTCAGCTGGGAGTTCTTCTTGCAGCAATTTAATGGTTTTTAAAGCGGTACAAAGGACTTTATTCACTAGATTATCAATTTTGATTTCACTTGCAGGAATATCTGATTACTTGTAGGAAGTTTGGTCTAGCGCTCGCCATCTCCTGACCTTACCATATGCACAAACCAGCTACAGTAACTTTTGACTCCCATCCATGCCAGCACATCCTTTTACAGAAACGTGTCACACAATAAAGAGGAAACTTCTTTATAGAATTAATGATGATTATGTCACATGTGACTAAGAGATTCAAGAAAGTAATAATGACAGACAAAACAGGCGTGTAACCAAGCAAGAGACAAAACATCTATCCCTGCAGGGAACCCTCTGAGTTAAAAAATGCATAAACTTGTTTGTGGTGTTTTGAATGCATAGAAAAGTTTGTTGCATTGAAAAAAAAAAAACTCTCCTGTGTACTATTTAGGTTAGTCATGCACTGAGATAATAAGGTCTTATCTAGTCCTAGTTCTTCCCACCTGACTATCTGAGGTAAAGTCCTGAAAGTTGCAATCATTCCGCTGATAATTTTATTGGATTTACCTGTGGTGTGAAGTGTGTTAATAGTGATAGAATAAAATCTGAGCTGCACTGATCTCAATCTGTAGACGTCCAACATAAGGAATATCTATGACTGGAAATTCCTGTGGAGAGTACTGACAACAAATACCCACACAGTCTCTCAGAAAGTGAAATTTGTGATCTTTGTGAAAGTTGTGATAAATTTTATTCTCCTCCAGCTTGTACTGTCTGAAGTAAAGCCCCTGTATAGGACATCTCCTAGGTTCCATCTGAACCACCTCTTCTGTCATTTTGTTTTTTGTTTTTGTATCCTGGAAATATAAACATATATTGCATTTCCAATTCAAAAAGAGTGTTTCCAGAGCACCTCCAAGTAAGATAAGGTATCCCAACAGATATTCAAATGCATCCTGGGTATGTTTACACCTTTATTTAAGGTTGTTCATCTTTGATCAGATCATTCAGGATGGATGTTAATAACAAGGTCAAACAAGGCCTCGGTGTGTCTGGGTCACTTCTAACAGTGCAAGGACAAAAATGTTGGATATATGTTTTTGTTTTTTTTTTAAGTCCCCAGCCCTTTGAAAATCTGTTGGAAATTATTATTATTATTATTATTATTGTTATTAGTACTGTTGACAAGCCCCTAAATGCTGGAGAAAGACAACGTGATCCAAACAGCAAACATATGTATGCAGCTTTTGAGAGGAACAAAAGAAAAATAAGCAGTAATTATTCACCAAAAAAAATCAAAAACTATATCATCTTCCTGACAGTTGCTGAAAAAATACAGTCATCTTCTGCACATGGTATTTGACTGAAGTATTCCAGTGATGTTACCACTCACAGCCTTTTTCTTTCCCATTAGTAGTTGGTTTTGAAAGCATGAGACACCACTTTCATTTGACAAAAACTGTTATGGACATTTGCATGAGTGGGTAAGATGATGCCAGTGTGTTTGGAAGACCTTCTGTCCCTGCAATCTATAATTGAGTTATGGTGTTTTTATCCATTGTTGTGATTAGTTTTGGTTCTGTTGTATTTAACAACTTCCTTTGATACAGTTGAGCTTCAGATCCACCTGTTTCACCTGGAAAGCTGGGTGGGCAGATCCTATTTAACTGAGAGGAGGTTTTTTAAATCAGTTTTGGAGGTACAGAGTTCTCCAGAGTGCCTCTCACATGTGGAGTGCCTCAGGGTTCAATTCAGGTCCTTCTTCTTTTTTCATAATACTTGTTTCTGTTTGGATCAGTTCTCTGAAAACATGGAATTTCATTTCACTTTTATGATGACAGCCAAATTTATAGTCCACTGAAGAATGAAAAAGCTTAGTATACTAAACAATTGATAATGTATTGATGAAATGAAGGCATGTATGTCACTCCATTTTTTACACTTCAGTCAAGATAAGACTGAGTTCATGATTATTTGGGCCCAGTGATGTCCCTAAGGTGGATGCTGACTTGGATTTTTTTCAAGCAAACATTAAAAAACTACAGCAGCTAGCTTGGGTGTGAAACTGGACAGCAACTTTACCTTTAATGCACATATTAGTTCAGTGATCACATGTGGCAAATGGCCATGCATCAGGCAGATGGCAGGTGGAATTTCTTGGCTTCTTTAAATCCTCCCAGAAATCAGATTTTTTTTCGATTTGGCTTTTAACTCAGTTTGAGATATTTGCTACAACTGTTTTATTTTTGTTTTATGCTTTTATTTTTTTTAACATGATTTTAGTTTTTTTAATATGTTTCTCTGAATCCAAAGAAACACCATTTCTGTTCAGCACTTTGGTCAACTATGTTGTTTGTAAAGTGCTTTATGAATAAGGTTGAGTTGGGAAAGTGTCAGAACTAGGTATATGCTGCATGTATAGCCTTTTAGAGACAGCTTAGTGCTTTAAAAATAAGCTCTAAACAGAAATTTGCATGATTGATTTACAGACTAACTGCAAAAATTCCTCATTAATCTGAAGCTTCTCTTACACTAAAGCAGCCTTAGGCTTTACACAGTTCTGCTTTAAATGTCTGACAGATTCCTCTTGAACAAAGTCATGATTAAAAAAAACCTCTCGATTAGATACTAACATGGTATCTAATCTTCTAAAAAAAGAGTAACTATGAAGTACACGAGTAAATGTTATTACAGTAAATATTGTCACAGAACACTAAACACGTAAAGCACCTGCGTCTTCTGGGGCTGATTCCTGGAACCTTTAATGGCCCTTTACAGGACTTCATCATACATCTACCAGCCACTTGCCTAATATTGTGTCTACCCCCACAGACCATTCCACACTTCTAGGCTTTTCCCTAGAAAATGATTCTTTGGGGCCTCTATGGTGTAGTTTGGAGGTCAGATAAAATGTTGGACCCCTTGCCATGTTTCTTAAGATATTACAAAGCAATTTTTGCAATGTGCCAGGGAGCATTATCCTGCTGGGAGAGGTTGCTGTAGGGCATTGCATTATAACTAGAGGATCAGTGTTATGCACATGGACTCTTGGTCAAACAAATTAGCCAAGGGTAAAGATTAATTATTGTGCAGAAAATAAAGAGGTAGTACTTGCTCAGCATGAGCTTAACATCACATTAGCTTCATGCTCTTTCCTCTCAACTTATTTACATAAAAAGAGGTACCTGCTAAATAGCAAGCATTTAGTCAATACTAATTTATCTTTTAGGTATTGTGTACAGAAATGACTCTGTTGACCGATAATGCAGTGGAGAAGTGAGATAGAAACTTCAAGCAGGATTACATAATAGTGCTCCGAGTACATGCATGGTCACTTGAAACTATAGTGGGTTGGTGAATCAGGTGAGGTCATAGAGAAAGCTGCCAAGATTATCTGCTCACACACAGCTACGTACTCGCCTGCATGGTCACACATGGGTTCGTATGGGGGGCCATATGAACTAGTGATGCAATACATGACTTCTCAATTTGTACAAATATTCTCACAGTCCCTGAGCATCCATTTGGGTGCAACATGAAGTATATATAAAAGATGCCTTAGACACCTGGTCCAATATACCAAATAAAACCTCATGTGTTCACATAAAAGCATGTCCATCTGCAGGTATATAGTGTGTAAATGTGTCTGCAGGGCTGTAACTGCATGGTTCAGGCTTGGGTTTTGTCCAGATGTCCATATGCTGCCAGGCAGGGCAGGACATATGGCCATCTGCTGGTAGAGAGAAATACAAGTAATAAGCTTTGACCTTTTTGTTTGGTTCTTGTGAGGCCTGTATGTGTTTTCACATTACTGCAAGAGTTCTGTCCCTTTTTCTTCTCTTTCCTCTTCTTCTGCTATGGTTGAAGACAAATTTTAAGGTTTATATTTAAGTAGCAGATATCTTTGTCACTTTTATCCCTGGGCAATGAATGCAGAATAGTCTGCAGGATTATCAAACAACCTCCTTTCACTTGCACGGAACTAAGCAATCATTGCCATTGATTGCTCTTGACACTGTTGGGATGAAGGCAGGCTGATGTTTCATTTGTGTATATTAATTAAAAAGAAGTTCTTCTTGGTTTTGCGGGTCAGGCTTTCACTGCCTATTTCTCAGAAAAGACTATAAATGATTTACTTCCAAACTAACACTGTTATTTAACTAACACTAGGTTTTTCATCAAGATAACGGGATTTGTGATAAAGAATTCACCTTTTTTTTTAAAACATTGTTTCTATATTTTGCCTTACTTTAAGTGTAGTGAAAATAAGACAGTTTCAAGTTGTAAAATTCAGATTCCCTCTGCAACACAAATAGCTATATGCTGCTATATGAGGAAACTGTGATAATCAGTGTTTAGATATAACAATGTTAGCAAATGTTGGACATTGTGTTCAATGTCTGAAAAGCTGAAATGAAGACTTGATTGATTCAAAGTTCTGATGATTCCACTTTCCATCAATACATTTGGTCCAAACCAGTAAAATCTAGTTAGTTGTTAGGCTTCAGTGAAAGCTCATTCCTACTGAGAACTGGTCAAATACTGCACTTAATACTGCTAGGTACCTGGAACAGTACTATTGATTTACTGGATGTTGATTATTATTATTATTATTTTTTTTAATAATTGTACAGAATGCAATCTGCCACACGTCATCAAGATCAAAGATGGTAGTCTTGATGTGATGTTTTCTTGGCTGAAGTAGGAACCTAATTTTTCTGACTTGTTTTGTGGTTGGGAATCAACCTTGTGGGGACATTTCTACCATCATCTGACATGGAGTGTTGGAGCAAACCATGGGGGGAGGTACACTGGACTCCTTTTTAAGTCAGTAATGGGACTTAAGAAATCTTTTGTGGTAGCTTATGGGACAGTTAAAATTTCAGTTTGTCACTATTCTGGCAGCATTTTGACCAGTGAGGTGGAAGGTTTTCAGTATGACTGAGAACATTGTCTTATCAACAAGAGAAAGTATATGAATCCACTAGACTTAAAAGGTTTTCTGCATTAATTTGCCACAAAAAGTAATCTGGACTGGATGCCTGAACAAGATAGCTCCATAGATACAACACAGAATCTTTAATAAGGTAAAGAAGTACCCTCAAATAGAGTTTAAAGGCTTAACAAATCTCTGGAATACGCAAGCATCTCTGTAGCTGTCACTGAGCATGCAAGGTGTCATAGCAGAGCACCACAGTGGAAGTAGAAGAAAACCACTGCTGCACACCTGATGTTTGCCAATAAAAGAGCAACTTGGCAGCCTGCAGTGCTACTGGGAAAATGTTTTGTGGGTTGATGAAACAAAAGATGAATTGCTCAGGAAGAATACTCAGCACTATGTGTGACACAATAAGGTCACAGCTTATCAGCATTAAAAGTGGTGCAGTATGGTGGGGGGGTGGGATCATGATTCAGAATCGTTTCACTGACTCGCTGCCCTCATCACTGAGGGAAAAGTGAATTTCCAGTAGCATTAAGATATCCTTTAGGGTGGCCAGAAGAAGGTTGGGTGATTCAGTAGGACAATGACCCCAAGCATGGAAGTGACTCCACTACAAAAAATTTTTGTAGTGTATTTTCTCACCAAAAAAAAAAGACCTTTTGGAGTGGCCCAAGAAATAGTGTGGAATGATCTCAAGGGAGGCCTTTACATCAGAAATCCTACAATTTTTTTTTTTTTTTTTTTGTAAATCAAGCCTTTAGGGAAAGAGGAATAGTAAAAAAAAATACTCCTAACTTTTACACAAGAAAAAGCAGCTGAAAATGCTTGAAGTCACTGCTGCCGATGGCGGTTTGACAAGTTGTTGACTCAAAGCTTTTTTTTTGTTTGTTTCTCTGTCACTGTGAATGTTCAATATGTGTGTTCAGTAAGGACACAAGAAATTCCAAATGTTTGTCACATTTTAGATAAAATGAATCAAGGAATCCTCTAAATTTTCAGGAATTTTATTTAAACAATGTTAACCCTGGAGAACCCACGGGGTCAAATTTGACCATCATTTTTTGCTGATACCCAATGTAAAGAAAAAAAAAAGGGTTGTTGGATTCTCCAGGGTTAAAGTAATAATTATTAGAACTGCATTTGATACAAAGACGCATAAGTCCAATATTCAATGCTGCTTTATCTCTCTCCCTCTTCTTTCCTTCAGTTCCACTTTGCAGTTTATCACATAATCCAGTAAATGGTGAAGCAGTCCTCAAGACTGATCTATAAAACACTGTAAAACAGTAAAAACAAAGGTGTCAACACTCTAGGGTTGTGTTGCTGGAGAGTCGTGACGCTCCCAAAAAAAGACTCTTGACCAGTTTAGTGAAACGCTGCTGTACATTAGATAACTTCAGAGGTCTGTTCAATATTGTGTGATTTAAATCTTGTTGCAGGGAAAATTTAGTGTGAATGCTGTTGACATGATTATGATAATCATCTGAAAGTTTAACAGGATTAATGAAGTGATAAATTTAACAACATTTGCATGCGTGAATGTGAGGAGATTAAAACTCATGTACTGAATTACAGTTGTATTACTTTACAAGTATGGGTGAGAAAAAAAGTAAAGGCAGAAAAATGCAGTAGGAGAAGGGAAATGAGAGGGAGGTGATCTTTTTTTTGCTTGTCCCTTGACAATTTAGAGCGTGAGACTCTTTTCGGAAAAGGAGTGGGAGGAGGGAAGGGTAGTGAAGAGGAACGGAGGACAGACTGTAAAAAAAAAAAAGCAAGAAAACTACAGAGAAAACAATCAAAGAAGAATGTAAACACAGATGCTAAAAGGCAGACAAAAGACACAAAACACTCCACCTTCCTGTCCTCAACTCTCTTCCCTCTTTCTCTCTGCGGACACTTGTCTGAAATCCTCGGACTGCGGCTGGTTACTTAGCAACCAGAATCCTGTAAAAACTGTGTCAGAGAGGCTGAAAGAGTGTGGTGCAGGATAAAAGTGGCCTTTGTAATCGCAGTGATCAGTCAGAATGTTTATGTCTGGCAGTTTTCTATGGTTTATTTGTTGTAACCGTAGAGATAGAACAATTATTTAATCAGTATAGCTGTTTCTATCCAAAGCGTAAACTCCTCATACCAACATGAAGGACACCTTTATAGATTAAGACCCAACACAAAAATGATTTAAACCTGTGTCGGATTTCGTTAACCCTCCACGGTGCATAGCCCCAAGCCCAGAAGTTTCATAGATTTTTATTTGTTTCTAAAGAGCCACTCCTCAGTTTTACCCCTAAAGATGAAGTGATATCACATAGAGTTTGAGAATGTCTTGTGCTTCTTCAGAGGAGCTTTGTCAAGTCTCCAAAAACATGGCTGATAGCATCAGCATTGCCATCAGGTATGTCTTATGCTTGGAATTGAGGCTTAAATGTACAACACAAGGTCTGTGTTACAATGTTTTGTCACATAAATTGATAGTTGTGTGAACAGGCAGGGATGTTAGTAATTGCAGGATGTAGGGTTGGGCGCTAAAGGCCATAATAAAGCCAAACAGGGAGGACTTTCCTGTTGCATCACTTTTAATCATCTGTTTTCTGTTGTTACTCAGACACCAAGCAACAATGAGACATTACAAATTGCAAGTAATTAATTAAATTACAGATAACTCTGTGGGATTTATTTATTTATTCACTAATCTGGGTCCAATTTTACTTGTACTAGTGTGCAAATCAATAATAAGCTAAACAACAACAAAATCAAGACTTGAGGCCCCTATATGGCCACAATGAATAGTCACAAGATAATCATGTTGTTTTAACATGATTGAGATTTCAAATGACAGGCTCAGACTGTTAATGCGAGTATCTAGGAGCATTATGGCCTGAATCTCAATCTAATCTCCTTACATGAGAATTCCAGCTCTGAAATTTGTAAGTAATGAAAGTTTGCAGGAAGAAAAAAAAGTGCAAGTGCAAGTAGTTGTCAGTGAAAAGGAGGAGTAGTACATACAAAGGTTGAGTGCAGGATGCAAAGATTTCCTAAACCAGATTGCAGGTCATGTTTGCACCTTTTTTAATGTGCTAACACTGCTCTGCAAAGCTTCCACAGATCCCTTTCAGAGACTGGGATACTCTGAAGTAGTGGCTACAAATTGATGCACCATAAACATATGTGGTTGCAGACTGTACTTTTCAGACCATCATGTTTGGAGAGAACTCTTTCCTCTGTCTTAGATCAACTGCTTCATCTTCAGACAAATGTAAGATTTTGAACACTGTAGATTCAAAGTGTTCAAAATAAGTGGAAAAAATTACATGTTATGGCTCACTAATACACCAAAGGTTCTCATATGTATGGGGTTTGAGTGGAAGAACAATTTAAGCCAAAAGGTCTACTTGGTTAGCATCCTCTCTGTAATGTCAGACCCTTTTGATAACAATCTGAGCCTTTCACTTGCAAATACATGCTCTTTTGCTTTGCCATGTATAATCATTCGTTTTTCAGTGTTTGGCGGCTACCATGTACTCTCACAGTTTCAGAGGGAGAAAATTGGGCTCATATTTAAGAAACACGGAAAGTTCACTTAGGTGGAAGTCTTGGTCTTGATGTTTGATTTATATTTTAAGAAGAAACATACTTTGCAGTGTTTTTATGGAAATCAGAGGTAGTTTATGTCCAAATAGACAAATAGGATGTGACATGTAAAACTGACGAGAAATCAGGAGTTACCAGGGGTCAGTTTGGGTTGGAATGCTTAATATTGCAAAACCACAACAATGTATATACTTCAAAATGTCTTTTCTGAGGTCAGCCAGTATATTCAAAACCAGATTTTTCTGTGACCACTTGTAAACAGGCCGCTGGTGAATGACTGTTGTCGGTTTCAACATATAAACTTATTGATCTAAATTACAAGCAATGCTTGGTGTGCACACACACACACACACACACACACACACACCTCCTCCTGTTCCATTGTGATTGTTTTGATCTGCACTGGTGGAAAGAACGTGAGTGAATGGGAGGAGTGACCATTACACAAAGGATAATTTTCATGAAATGTCTTTTTCATGAAGTAAAATTTCTTGTTCATTATTTCACTGAACTAATGCAGGCTTTATTCAGATTTTTAAGATTGTGAAAGAAGTATTGGAAAGCAGTTGAAATTGGTGAGGCTGTTTGCAGCCTGTGCACTTTATAGCACTGTGACATTTCAGTCTATCTGAGTTTAACATAACCATTAAAAACTGTTCTATTCATATTACTTTATATTTTATGATCTCATTTAATGGCTGCAAAACCATTGTTATAGCTGATGCAGATGCACAAGAGACCACTTTTGGGAAGCTTATATTGTCATCAGCTGTGAACACTGGTAACTCTATTTAAAATGACTCTGAGAAGTGTGCAGACCAAAGGGATGTGTTACGTTGGTCTATTTATAGTTTGTCAAATGATCAGATTTTGTAATAATCTGTGCAGCCCATGCACTCATAGCCACCTCATTACAATTATAAATTTTGATGTAATCTTTATGATTCTCCAGATCTTTTTCCAGTGTTCCAGTTTAGAACAGAGAACCAGAGACAAAACAAAGGATGGCACATGTAACGTTTGATTGCGGTCACTCATTGTTCCCTACCTGAGGAAATGCAGAATTGTATAGAATCTGTGAATGTATTGAACTTGTTTTCTTTGTAAAGTGTCCTAAAACTACTAAACTGGCACTACAACTAGCCTAGAAATCTAGAAACACCAGAAGCAAATTTAAATTTGCTTTGCTTTTTGGTCAACTGGGGTTGTTGAAATGTAAGATATAAATGAAGGTTTATTCGATTTGATTTGCAGGTATGTCTAGCTACTATATGTTGGAGCTCATTAGCTATGCCAAAAAGTCCTGGGGAGCCAATCAATTCAGTCTATCCTTGTAGAGGGAGTCTCTGGAGGGGCTTATCACGATGGTGATGGAGTGGCGACATAATCTGGATGTTAACAGTGGAGATGGCTGCAGTCGAGGGATAGCAGCAGTTTGAATCAGCTTTGGCATCAAAATTTAAAGACTTGGAATTTTTCTTTGAAAAGTGAACAAAAGACCATGCTCAAATCATTTGTTTGTAAGGTAGATATATATTTGCTGTTTTGACGACAGGATACGGGAAAAGTTTAATTTACTCTTCTACACACTCTCCCACTGACTTGTGTCCGATGCTCTGAATACTTCACTTTGCTTGTTGCTTTGATTAGTTTCAGCACTAACCAGCTGCATGAAAGGCAGTTTCAGAAGCAACCGCTGGGCTTGCACCTTCGATGGGGAGGCCTGTGGATCATTTACATCTTTGTAAATGTGGGTACTCTTTAACTTGATTGAGATTTCAGGTGGAGTCTCCTTGGTCATTTAGTGATTCAAGTGACACGCAAGGGCCACAGGACTGGAATGTTAATGTTGAGTCTTCAATTGAGGGAAACGAGAGAGATGAGAACAAATATGGCTCAATTAAGTTTCAGATAAGGACATTAAGATTTTTTTTAAAATTTTTGATAAAGGCACATTTGACGGCCACAGGATTCAAATGTGTGGGGCGTTTTATTTATCCTTCAGTTAAAACTAGATGAGAACTCTGATTTAAGTTTCCATGTAGGTCAGAAGGAGTTCAGCCTTTGTAATGAAATAAAAACTCTTGCAATTGCGATGAGAATCAGAACAGCCCAAGTTTCCAATAAAGAAAGAGGTTGAGAGAAAATGTCACTTTTAAAGGTTGACTCAGTAAAGCTGGATTAGGAGGCATTGATTTATGCTCCTGCGTCTACAAACCGCTGACATAAATGCCAACTTCACTGTAGTTGGCATCCATACTTGTGCATTATGTCACTCTGTAATTAGTTGCCAAACACTAGTTAGTGGTGTGAGTTCTTGTGTGCAGAGCTGTAGCTTGAAGTGATGAGTTTCCTTTTGTTTACTTCCATAATGTACCTTAGGACACTGTGATCTTGTGAGAGTTGGGCCTCTTAAATGTTAAACAACTGTTACTTTTATTCAAATTAGAACAATCTATATATCTAACCCGAACGTTGTCAAAATAGCAACTAGAAATGCAAAGCAGAAACAGCAATACTAAATACGTATACTAGTAAAACAATACATTTACATATACGGTTTAGTTGAATTGGGGCTATTGTTTGACTTATCTGACTAATCAGACTCCTTTTTTTTTTTGGTCTCAATATAGGTGCAGGCAAATGGAAACAATTTAAAGTAAGTAAGATGCTCTGATGATAGGTCAGGATTGTGTCCATTTTTAGCTCGGTAACATTGGCTTTTCCCTCCTGACCAAGTGCACCAGACATCAAAACAAGAGATAAGTCTCTGATTTTAGTGTTGGTAAAAAAAAAATAGTAACAATATCAAATAGTGAACTGGGCATACTTACAGTTTTGTAGATTTTGGACATTCTTTTCACTTTAGTTTTTATTTTCTTCTCTGAATTGCTTTGTAATGTTGAAGTTGAATGTTTAGATGTTGGGATTAGCTTGATTAGCTACTGATTTCAGCCTCATTATCTGGGCGTGCTAATGTGATGAAAAGTTGCTAGGTCACAGATCTTAAATTCTAACTTCAGATCTCCTGCATGTTATTTAGTGCTAGATATGAAGTTATGCAACGCAGTGGATTTAAAGTTATGCATCTCGAATTAAACTAATTACATGTAAATTATTTCCATCTCACTCTGCAGGGAGCAGTATTTATGCTGGATCTTATCTCCCACTTGTACTATGATCTGTAAATCCTCACCTCCAATTCAGCTTTGCTGCCAGCTTTATTTCAAGATTTTGCACATATTCTTTCATGGCAAATTCAAGTCCTATTTGAATACTCTTTGATGAAAGGTGCATCATCTTTTTTGTATCCAAATAAGAGGACATCTTGGGAAAAAGTATTCATGCAGGCCCGAGCCCCATTTTCAGCCAGAAAACAGTGTTAATAGAATGGCAAAGCTAGCAACAGTGACTAAAGGGGTTGGGACTGCCAATTAAAATGTTGTCACCCCTAGTGAGACTTTGTATCAGGTTCTGACTTCAAATATAGATGAAATACACCATTAGGTTCAGGTTCTGGTTAGGTGTAAAGTATGTTTTGGGGTTGGGCATCTATTTGGGATGATGAAGGTCAAGGTTAGGGGTTAAGAAGTGCAGGTTTGTGTGAGTTCAGACTCATGTTTAAGGCCAGGCTCCACCAGCAGCTGTTGCTTCTTCTTTTCCCGATTTATCTCACCATGACACGCACATATACATTCTACGTGTGCCAAATGCAATAGATGATGATGATCTCACCTTGGGATGCTGTTCAGGCTCACAAGGACAAAGACTTTTGCCAAATGTTTGCCTTTGGTACAGATGGGCAAAAAAGCCAGATGACTATCTCTTACTTTCTCTGTAATCAGGGCTGATGGTTGACGTTCAGATCCTCAGGAAACATTTCAGTGACGAAAAAAAATGCCATCATCATGGCAGATGAAAACACCTGAAACCAGTTGGAGTTAAAAGATAAAGAGCGTGCAGCAGAGAGAGCAGAAAGGCAGAGGGAATCCTGGTGTATCTGCGTCACTGCTGCCTCAGCCTCCTCTCAGGGGTGCCAGTGGAGGAGGGATGGCAAGATGAAAGACAGAACAACAAGACGAGGGATGGAGGAGCGAGTTCAGGGACAAGCTGATTTATGAGTTTCTGTTTCTGAATCGGGCTGTCTTCAGGGACACAGCTATGATGAGCCAATCTGGAGTTCACACATGCACACGCACCAAGCGTTCTCACGCAGCAGACACACGAGACACATGCGGCTCTGCAAGCACTCATCCTGTTGGCAAAATCCTTAAAGTAGTGATCGCAGCGGGGGGAGGGAGGGAATCATTTTATGTTTGAGGTAATGGTTATGGGTGTATGTTCTCTGCGGCAGATGGTGGAATAAATGAACAGTCGTCTCAACCAAACAGGACTTGGAGCCTGCATTGGAAGCACTCCACTGCCACATTGACGGAGTGAGGCAGATCGCTGACATGTGAGGCGGCGAGAGCGGAGGAGTTAGGGGAGAAATGTGAGTGGGTGGGGGACTTTTAGTTTGAGCAGAGATTCGCAACAGAACGTGGAGATGAACGATAGATTGTAGAAAGGAAAGAAAGTACAGCAGAGGGGAAGACGGATCTCATTAACAGAAAGTGCAGTGAGAAAGGGAGGAAGACAAACTTGCTTCTGACAGTCAGTTGAAGGATGGCCAAAGTTGGAGAAGCTCTGGATCCTGCAGCGCTCTTCAAAGATGGTGGTTGATTAAAGCAGAAATATGATCCTTGGAGATTTTCTCACCACTAACTCAGTGAAACCCTCTTAATTTGGGTCTAAAAATGATGCATGATGCCTCAAATGGAAAGCATACATTGGAAAATTGGCACATAGGGATGATTTATTTATTAAACTTGCAGGTGTAGTCCTCTAAAGGACTTTTAAAACAAACCAGCATTAACTGTACTATGGTCCTGTTTTCAACGCAAGTCTGAGAATTTGATATTAACTCGTGATAAGTTCTTGTTAACTTTAAAGAGCGATATTATGCCCTTTCATCTAAAGTTGACACAAGTTTCTTAGGTAATGTTTAAATGTCTCAAATCTGTTCTCAAAACTATATTTTGTCCCTTGAAATATAATATTTGTTATATGTTTATGGCTAAAATGACATCAAGACTGAAGGTTCAGTATTCTTTATTGTTGTGTGCCGTATAATGACACGCATAATTACTGGCAATGAAATTTATTGTGCTTGATGTCGACTCAACATTACACACTAACATGTAAAAAGTAGTTTAGGTAAAAGAGGTAAGAATATCTACAGTAAAAAAAATATAACCATAGTAATAAAAACAATAAAAAAACAATAAACATAAGATAAATAAAAGTACAATAGGATAAAAATAGAAAAATATTTTTAAAAAATTACAAGTCTGCAGTTGTGGGCAAGATGTGTGAGATGTGCAACACTAGGGGGCGGGGGGTGATGACATCAGGAGTTCAGAAGCCTGATGGTTCTTGTGCGGATACTTCTGAACCATGCCCCAGAAGGTAAGAGCGTGAACAGATAGGAACTTGGATGACTGGGGTCAGAGAGGATTCTTCTTGTCTTCCTTCAGCACTGCCTTTTTGTAAATGTCCTGTTGTGCTGGTTGTATAATCATGAAGTGAAGCTCGCACTTCGGTCTACACCTATAGGAGGGCGGCAGCAGGATGGAGGAGTGATCTGGTTGGCTGAATGCCGGGCGGGGGATGGCTCGGTAGGCATGTGCGAAAGGAAGTGTAAAAGAAAAAAAGGAGCAGGATGAAATTCTACATGTTGAGAGTATTTCAGCAACACCTTCATCATGTTGGCTCAATTTAAGTCACCAGCCATGATGAAGGCTGCCTCCAGATGCAGAGTTTCAAGCCAGTCAATTACTCTGAACAGCTCTTTGAGAGAGTGTGCTGTGTCTGCTTGTGGGGGGTTGAAAAATTCCAGTGACTATCACTGCTGTAAACTCCCAGGGCAAGTAAAATTGGTAAATAATATAAATAAAATGGTCTGCATGTGATCATTAGGTGCTCAAGGTCTGGTGAGAAGCACAACAACAGTGTTTTAATGTCCACACCCAAGCATTCATTCACCATAATACATACGACACCTCCACATGAAACTATCCCCAAAACATGAATTGTTTGAAGATTAAGTTTTAATGGTGCAGCTTGGTAGTGTAATGAAAGCTGGGAGCTGTAGCAGCTTATTTCAGGACCCTTCTGAGCAGGGAACTGCTTGGACCTGCACTCACTCAGAAAAGGTACCTACACCAGTACTCTCACCCATCCCTCAGGCAAGCTTGACCTGCCAGTGGCAGATATCCAGCACACTAGACATCTGTTTGACGTTGCTAATGTGTCGGAGAATAACTGAGAAGTTCACTCGTAGCAGTTGAATGCCATCTGGCAAGCAGCTATCTCTTACTAATTTGCCTCCTAATGTGGGTTTATGTCTGTATGTTTGGAAACTTTATGTAGCAGGGAGGAACTTTAACAGTTTTTGGTTCAGTGGGTCTCCGTGCAGTCCAAGATTCAGTCTCGTTTGGTCTCTTGATTGGTAACTCTTTTCTCTTTGTCATCTCTGCCATGATGTCCTTTCAAGTGACGCAAGCTAGTTTTATCATTGTTGATGTGTTAAGTAATGCCTTAATGTAATTTGTAGCAGTAGCCAGAAGTGGGAAGTAAAGTACAAAAGTACAAACAGTACCAGTAACAGTTCCAGTACTTAAGCAGATTTTTCTGGTATTTATTTTTCTGAAGATGTTTTACTTTTACTCCTTACATTTTAACAAAAAAAAGTATTTGTTTTCTACTCCTTACATGATGAAAACAGGGTAGTTATTTTTTCCAGCCTCCACAGATGGAGACATGACATAGACGATGTTACTAGAGGGAAATCAAGTGAGTGTACGGATTATGACAGGCAGAAAATTTGCACGGCGGCATGGGGGAAGTAAGGCATCCAGGGAGTACTGTCAAGTCCCACAACGATACAGCAGATTCGGAAAAGCAAGACATTTCCCATCCATGACCATATTGAAAAGAACTGTTTGACGTTGTTGGAAACTAGAATGATTCATGATGAATGCTGTGTGTCTTGTGCAAACCTAAAATCACAAACTTCTGGTGTACAAGAATTTACTGTCTAATCTGAAAAAAAAAACTGCATAATGTTAAAGCGTATTTTCAGCTGTTCTTATTAGCTTATGTGTCATTTTATGAAAGATGTTTCACAACTTTAGCAGTGCTATAGTTCAGTCTTGGTTACTTTTCACTTTCAACAAACTAAATCTGTCTAGTGATTTTGGAGCAGCACTGTACAGGTTAATAAAAGAAGAATTTCCTGCTTTTTGTGTCTGAATTTTTTAGTTGTGCAGAGTTATTAAAAGATGTGTTCATTATTGACAGGAAAAATACATCTGTAATTTTTTAAAACATTTTTACTGAAGTAGAATAAAGACTCTCCACTTTCTCACTTTCACTTGAGTAAAGAGCAGTGGTAAAAGTACTTTAGTGACCAATTCAGATGTCATTTTTGGAGCGCTCAACATAACAGACTTGAGTGTTGCGCTTCCTCAGTAATGTGCATGTGATGCTCCCTGTTTGCCAGTGGCATTTGTGGTCAAACGAGAAGATGTGGTTGAAAGCAACAGCTCATTTCCTTGTTATATTTTTCTCAAGGATTTGTGACTTATCTTGCTTGCAGTTTTATGAGCACAATCTCACATCTTATTTAGGTTTTTCCTCCCAAACCAATTTCAAAGTCAAAGCATTTGTAATGTTAATTTACAACTTCAATCCAGAAAACTTTACTCTGGGAACAATCATATCACCTTAGAGCCTTGTCATTTTTATCTATTTTGTTGTTCTTTATTTGTCTACTTTTTGAAGGTTTGAAGTGGGATAGACACGGAACACAACAAATCAAAGCGAACTGCTACTCTCATCAGATCAGGCAACTCAAATATACATTTTCATGCTTTTATTTTCTTTCAGCTCACACACATTTTTATAATGTTGCCCCGTGGTTTGACCTGAATTCAATTAAATAATGATATCTGATGGGATTGAGTTTGGACTGGTTCATATGTGAGCAAGGAATAGCTTTTTTTCTTTTTTTCTTTTTTTTTTTAAAAGGGGAAGAGTCAAACTTAGAAGAGGAGACTGAATAAAGGCTAAGAGGATAGATAGAGGGTGGATAAGGGGGGTGGGCAAGAGAAAGAAGGGGTGAAGGTGACGGACAAGGAGAGCAGCATGAAGAAAAATGAGTAAAAGGTGTTGCAGGATGGAATGGGGGAAAAAAAAGTGCTAACCTTGTTTTCAATGGTGAAATGAAGTTAATATTCCACCACCGTAGTGGGATTGAATTTTCTCAGGCATCAGCAAGAATTTGTCATATTGGAAAATTAAATAAAATATAAATGGTACATTAGAGAAATTACATGCATTAGGCGTAGACATGCACAGAGGAGAGACAAAGTTAACAGGAATCTGGTCCAGTGGCGCTCCTGGATGAGATCACAGGAAAAGCTTGACTAGGAATAAAGTTTCATTTTTATGGTTTTGTTTATCTCACTTCAGTATCCTCTCTATCCACTAATTCACCAGTAATCAGCCGACAAGTCCATTAACACTCAAAGCACTTAAGAAGGGCATTACATTGTTGTGAACAAGTGTGTCTTTTTGTCTACCTCTATATTAGTGTGTGTCTGTGCATGTGTAGATTTTCCTTCTGTCTCAAGGCAGCGCTAAGTGCTGTGACTGGTCATGGATCTAAACCTTACTAATTGTTTCTCATTTACTCCTAACTCGGCTAAATGAGGCAAACAAAGACACAGACTGAAGTTCATCCATTTGCCTGTGTGAGAAATTGGACACAAGAGAGCAACAACCAAGACGAGAATCACAAAGCTCGGCTTAGAAGAGTTTTCAGATGAGGAATCTGTGATTGTACATGCCTCCTGGTTATTTTGATACCCTCACGAATCTTTGAAAAAAAAAGTTTCTCAAACTTCTAACATGAACACGTGATCAAACCAAAAATAACAAAAAAAAAAAAAAAAAAAAGATCCTCACTGTTGAAATTTGTTCTGTGTAACCAGACAGGGCATCTGAAATTTGTAGCTGAAGGCAGAACAAAAGTACAAAGCCGTCAAGCAGAACGGAATGAGTTCTGCACTTGAGAAACATGTAAGACTTAATATTAACGTTTCTCTTTAGCACATAAAGACAGACAGAGTGCTTCAGGGCGAACAATGTGGATAATAGAGGTCAGGGGAACCAGAAACACACAAAATAAGTAATAATAATGAAAAAAGAGGTCAAACAAGTGAAATGGGGTCTTGATTTAATGAACTAGTGGTGAGTTTTCATGTGGATGAATTAGTCCCGTGACACGAGAAAATTCGACGTTTCTTTAGCTGGAGTGCTTCACCACATCTTCTCTGTTTACTGCAGCCTCCTTCCTCCCCTCTGCGCTCTCTGCAGCCAACTCGTGTACTCTGCCACCATTCTGACAGCTCAACCAGAGTGGGCTTGACACTGTGTGCATTATTGTTAGATATCCTCTTGTGTAATCCTGTGCCTGGGTGCACATTCCCTCTCCCAGCAGTTTGGGGGCCTTGGCATCACGTTTTTACACACTTTGTATCCTTTAACCTTCAGATTTCTTCAGTTTGTGGGGTAGTGAAGTGATGTACCTTTCCATCTTTCTGATTCAGGAGTTTAAAAAACCAACTAAGTCCACTTTGGAAAGGTTGAAAGCACATTTTTATATATACGTATATACGTCTATCTATCTATCTATCTATCTATCTATCTATCTATCTATCTATCTATCTATCTATCTATCTATCTATCTATCTATATGAAACTGAGTTTTGTTTTTTGTGAAAAAAAAAAAGCTTGGAAATCTGTTTTTTTACAGTCACATACTTTAGGCCACTTTCAACAGTCTATTGCTCATTACTGTAGAGTTTGTGGTTGTTTTACAAAGCACCAACTGGTGCTTAATTTGCAAAAGTTTTTGAAAATATAGGCTGTGTACATTTTGTTACAGCCTTTAATTGGTGTAAAATAATTCGTGGCACTGTCAGAGTTCAAGAAATTTGTCTTTCAACTTTTACTCTCAGGGAAAAAGGAGGAAAGTCAGATTTACTTCAGTATGATATTTCTTAATAAAAAAATAAAACACCTTGTTCTAGGCTAGGCTGATGGTTGCCACTTGTAAAATATATACACTTGAAGAATCCTTCCTGTTTTGGATCAGTACAGAATTTGGTTGGTCCTGTATTTTCCTAATTACATTGAATGAAGTGTAAATCCCACTTGCATTCATCCTCCTACAGCCAGTAGCTGCCTGTTAATATCAATCTTTGGTGTGATTGGTCAATTTTAGCATCAAGAAGGACAGTGACTAAGAGAAGGCGCGGGCGTATCAGGTTTCTTTTTTTTAAAAATAGGAGTTGTCTGTCATCTCTTCAATCAAGCATGTCTATCAGCGAAAGTCCTTTTTGTAGACCAGTGAAGCAAAAACCTATGCAGAAATATGGATCTGAGTCTTTCTAGGACCTCTCCAATAGAATGCCATGTGTGCTATACTCTGATCTGAAACCTATTAATTTCCACGAGTTGGTGCAAAGGTGAGACATTCTTGTACTGCACTGAGCTGAGCCCAGCATGAGCTCATGTGACATCCTTGTGCCATAGGCACTCGACACGTCCAAATGCAGAAAACCAAGTAACCAAAGACAATGGAGGAGAAAATTGATTTTGATGATGTCCCACTTTCCTGAGCTGTACCATATAGATCCATACTGTGACAATAAGAGAAAAACTTTGTTGTGGAAAGAAATCTGAAACAACTTGATTTTTAAAGGTGTACTGAAAAAGTGTTTGAAATGTGATATTATTTCCATTTTACCTGTAAAATATTAATCACGTTCTCTGTTACAGCTCACATCTTCCTCCTCTTAAATACATACACTGGAAGAGCTTTAGTTCAGTGACAGGTGGAAAAACACCGCTTGCATCCAGGCTCTCACATTGTTAATATCTGCTGAGAACTGGAAAACGTTTTGGTTGCCTACCTCCTACATGGACGAGAATTACGCAGGTCTGTGCCTGTCTCCTGCACTGTGTCCTAAACTCTGTGGGAACTGCAGTGCATCCATTTGTTCGCCTGTATGAAGACCTTTTATCAGGTGCCAAAGCATTTCTTTTAGAATATGTTAATATGATTTATACTTTAAGTGCAAGAAGTTTAAAAAAAAATGATGGCTTGTATCAATACTTTACATTAATTGTGCAGGTGTTACTGTTAAGGCCTCGTTTCCACTAACTTCTGTTGGCTGATACATCTGCTAGTGCATTTGTTCCTGTGGGAATCTCCGTATTTTCTGATATACTTGTTAAATTATGTCTTTTGGAGCCAAATTTGCCTCATGTGCATTGACAAATTTCAACTCATGCAAGGGATTTCAGAGAGAATGTATACACTGTGTTATCTAGAACAGGGTGATACCAATCAAGCTTTTAAAAAATAAACTTAGTTTCAACTGTCTGACAATGAAGTGGAATTGCACAAGCTATGAGTGTAGGCCGTAACTTAGAAACTTAGAAATAAGCTTCTTTCCCACGACAGCTGTGAGTTAGTGTTAGCAGCATTAGCATTATTAGCATTTGTTTCAAGCCAATCCATCCATAGAGATCTGTACCTTGTTGAGCTGAACACCAGGGGACATAGACTGATTTAAGTTTTGCATTTACACATTATAGAAAATTCCCACTGTAAAATGATGGATACAATGCTCACCCTAATATGTTTGTATCTTCACCAAAGTTCTTCAAACATTAAGCTGTGCTTGATAAACACTATCTTTTTAATAATCATTTACCACAACTGACATCCATCCCACTCTTGAACTCGTGGTGTTTGGACTCCTGTGAAACAGAAACACACCGTGTGATGGGAGTGTCACTCACTTTTGTTTGTGGAAGGTGCCTGGCATAGCTTTGCTGCTAGAGTTTTGCCTAAATATGTTTCCTTATGCCCATGTAAAGGTGAAGTGTTCCTGTGTTTTCTCATAATGTGTAAAGAAAAATGAACCAAGTCCTGAGTGTAAATGTTTACACAAATACTATTAATTTGGCTGTGTGTGAATGTTCACTTTGTGAATGTGTGTAAGCGTTATCACAGCCGCTGAAGGTGTGAGACTTTGCCATGACAGAATGTGGTACAAATAGCTCTTACAGACACTTAATGCTGGAATACTGTAAGCCTTGGGAAGCTTACATTGTTAAATACTTACACAGCAGAGGCTAAGAATAAACACTCATTCAGTATCTGTTTTACTGTGACAAATGATTGGTACTTTTGCAGGGCCATGCAGTGGTTTAGGCATCAGATTTGTGTATCTGTGAGTAGCTAAATAAAACATAAAATGACCTTTGAAAATTATCAAGCTAAAGAAAACATAGCTTTTTCACAATTCCATTCAAGATTAGTTTATTGTATATTATGTTGTAGAGACCTGACCTCTTAGATAATATTTTCAAGGTCAAATGGGTCAGTCATGGGTTTTCCTTTGCCAAAATTGAATTAAATTCACTTAGAGTGGACAGTTCCCATTTACCTTCTGAACATCTTCAATTGTGAGTGGGAAAAGCTTGCTCTAGTCTCTTAATGCCATAGGGGACACCACGTGTAAATACTTTGAATTTTATCCTCTGAGATCCTCCAACTATAATTTCCTTTGTTGTATTGCTACAAAGGTGCCCATTTGTTTTCAACTGTTATAGCAATCAGCTTCCTTCAAAGAGCAAAACAACCAGTCATTTGGGTCCTTGACGGTCTCCAGGTAAGAAACAAAAGGATGCATCTCCATAGCAAACCTAATATCTACATTTCACAAGCTTTGCCAACTGACAATAGGTAAAGTATTCTTATGGTGTAGTATATAATGTTCACTAAACATCACTGTGGTAATACTGAAGGGGATAAAAGACATTATGAGACAAGTATAATAGATAATATATAATATGGTATATTAGAATGTTAGATTATGGCAAACTGATGCTGGAGTTTTTTGTGGGAAGGAAAAATAAATGAATTGCTTATGTTCTTCTTAATTCAGTCACAAAGAGATATTTTGTGAAGCAGTTGGATTTGAAGAGCTATGCAAGATCCTGTCATTAGAGATTTCATCTTTATCTTTATCTAAAATGTCAGAACAATCAGCAACATACACTGATACCTTTCTCAGTGTTTTAGGTGTAATTAGCTTTGGGTGGTGTGTAGTCTCAGACAAAGACTGTTTTTCAAACTGCATACTACACTTCTGCTGTTTACTAATTTTATAATGTGATATGCATATTGTGAGACATTGTGCAATCTGCAGTCTGTGAGAAACACCTCTACAATGCACCGGTTCCATGGACTGTATAAAAAGAATGGACAAAACCTCTGACACACTACCCATAGCTTTTCTGAAAGGCTAGTTAAAAGCTAAAAAATTGAGGCTCTGGACAATATTATATTGGCAGACTCGGACACTTGAGATGCTCCAAAAAGGGAAAGTGGGTTGAAAGAGTGATAACAGCTAGCCATTGGCTGAGCCAACTGTCAATAAGTCACATTAGAAATACATATATTGCTTTATATAAACTCTCCTGGCATGGTGCAAAACGACAACCCTGACAGGGATGAATTGTCCCCCAAACCAGAAGTTAGATGGTTGGTGCTTGCAGTTACCAAAAAACTGAGCCAAAAAGAAGAAAATGAATTACTTTCAGGCCCAAGTTGTGCCCTTTTCCTGTGCTCTATACTGAAAATGAAAAATAAACAGAAAAAATAAAGAACACACCCTTTTGGTTATTATCTTTATATATGTCATATATTATTTGTATTTAGATATACAAATTCTGGAAATGCACCTCAATTTCACTGTATTTCTATGCAATGATGATAAAGCTTTCTATTCAATCCTATCTTATTCTATTCTATTCTATTCTATTCTATTCTATTCTATTCTATTCTATTCTATTCTATTCTATATGTCCTTAATCTCCCGACCCTTCCAGAGCAAATCAGTGTCAGTCGGAGCTGTCTGTTAGTACAATTAACAGCACAGGTATCAATATTACATTTAAACTAAGTAGGTTTGTGCTCTGTTCAGTCTTCAGTCAAATCTCAGGTGTCAGGTTCACCAAAAATAAGTAAAAAGTGAGTAGCTGAAGTGACAGGTAGCAGTTGACACCAGTGACTGCAATGCAGGTATTGTTCAAAAAAGACAAAAAAAAAAGGTTGTATATCAAGTCCATATTCTTTACTGCACTTTCAAAGTTTCTGTTTGATTCCACTTTGCTAAATTAACTGAAGTTGTCTTTTTGTTTTGTTTTTTGTTCTTGTTTTTTTTTTTTTTTACTTTGGCAGACAGATGTTTCATCTGATCTCTAGTTTCTCTAGAGGACTTCACAGATGGCTCTGTGAAAAAAAAAAATCTTGTTGGTTAGGAATCTGTGACAAGCCTGAACTTTTGCATTAGCATCACAATAAAAGACTTTAATTCAGATTCATCATCTTTAAGTCATTTTCCCCTGCATACTGTCTTTATTTATTGTTTTTAATGTTACCATTCACGTATAGACATCTACGGGTTCCAAACTGCCATTATCTCCAACACAGACAAAATTACAATGCTACAGTTCAGAAAGATATTCAAAAATTAAGAAAAGAAACCATTAAGAAATTATTACATACAGAAGTGATGGGTTATACTCTGTACGATTAAAAATAAGCAATTGTCATCCAGTGACATGACACCATCCTAATTTTGATTTGCCCAGTTTTCCTTGGGCCTAAATTAACCTTGACAAGTGAAACAGTGTGTTAGGCTATATTTGATATTGGCAAAAGCAGCACAAGAAAAACTTTACCGTACTGAAGTCTATGTATGTGTGAAATGACAACAGGTTTTGTCTTTACTACAAGTCATTGTGTGCTCTGAGCTTTATCAGCCTTGCTTTTCTTTGAAGACATCATGCTCGTGTGTGTCTTTCCTTGGATGTGTGTGTCTGCATGTTCAACTGGAGACAGAAGGGGGCTCAGGAGGTGTTGACTGGGAAATTAAATAGGAATTAGAGAAATCAGAGCGCAAAGACAGAGAAGGAAAAAGAAGGTTTTTCTGAATATTCATATTCCTTTTGCAGATTACAGAATCTTTCACCCATGGAGGAAGGATCAACCTCTTTGGTTGACTTTGATTGTGGATGTGTGTGTGTGTGTGTGTGTATAAACCATTTATTCTTACACTCTCCATTTTCTACATCCTTGAAAAATATTTTCTTTCTCTCTCTTGCAGAAGCATTTTGTACCTTAACACAATGTATCAGCAATATATCATTGCAGCTCCCTTGAGAAAAAGATAATGTTGTTTATTCTGATGCAAGGGCTACATTATCAGCTAATATATTTCTAGACCGGCAAGATACAAAACAACAGCTGTAGTATTACCCCAATGGGCTTAATAATAAATTAATTATCCCCCGAATGTAAGTTCCCCCCTTTTATTTTTATCAACTGAAAAGCCCTGGTTTGTTATTCAACCTAATATTTTTATATGTGTCTTAAGTCTTGATACAAAGGAAATACATACTGCATCCCAGCAGGGCTCAAAGGAATCTTTCGTCTTTAGGGGGTATAAATGTGTGTGGTATTTTGGTTGAGCATTATTGTGCATTTGTCAGGTTTGACTAATTAAGCAGAGGTGAAAAGTGGCAGCCATGGCTCAGGAAATCCTCCTTTAGATCTGCAGATGGGAGCAGAATAATGATTATTTGTTGGATGAGGCAGAGTGTGGGCTATTCAGTGCATTTCCAAATGATGATTGGATTTCTGCTGTTCTTCTCCCCTGTCCACGAGTGTCCCAAATCTAACAGGGATGTTAACAATTGATACTTCTTCAGAAAATATTCATAGAACCTGAGACATACAGTGTCTGCAGCACCATTTGCTAATTAAGAGCTTTTGCTTAAATTCATTGTATGCAGAAATTCATGTGTATAAATATTAGTCACATATATACCATGATATCTGTATTACAAATTGCAAAAACTACTTGAAAGGATTTTGTTTCACAAGTGGATGCACTGATGTATCTACCTGAAATGACAAACTGGACAGTTAAAAAAAAGTAAATAAAAATCAGTGAATATAAACTATTGAAATGGCTGCCTGAATACCTGAGAAACTGAGTTTCTGTATTTGGGTGTTCAACAATTTTGCTCACCTTTGGATATGCCTAATGGGTCTATCGTATGTTTTTGGTTTTTCATTCATGTAGAAGAGAGATTTTTCTGAATTAGCTCCAATCAAACCAATATTTATGCCAATTCCCATTTAGGAATGACAGTCATTTGAAGCAAAGTACTTCAATTTTATGAGGCTTAAGGATATTTGGAGAATTGACTAAAAATAAGTTTACCAGGCAGTTGGGGTTCATTTCATTGTTCCTTCAAGACAATTAAAACAGATAAAATGTCTGGAGCTGATATCACTGAGCTAGCTATTTGACCAGAGTTACAAATGTGTCCAAGGAGATCTCAGTACAAGTGAAGCAGGCCATCATTGTGCAGATAAACAAACCAACAAAGAAAAACAGAAATCTGGGACACAGATAAAAACCTGAGGTCTGGCTAAATCAATAATTTGGTTCATTCTTAAAAAGAAAGAAATCACTGGTGAGCTCAACAACACCAACAAACCCAGAAGTCCAGGAAAGACAACAAAAGTAGATGAGCACAGAATCCTTTCTTTGGTGGAAACTCAGACTTTGGTGATTTCCAACTGCCATTTGACTCCATGTATAAAAAACTATAGTTTGTTTATAAATTATTCAGTGACTTAGAACTGCTGCGGTACACTGGTGACGTGTCCAGGGTTGAACCCCTGCCTTTCGCCTGTAATGAGCTGGTTCAAGCTCCAGCAGACCCCTGTTTGATCCTGTATAGGACTAAACGAATAAAAGGTGGATGGATTTTGAGCTCCAAACAATGGAATTACTTTGTTTGAAGTGACTGTAATTCCAACATAGTAATGACCATATTTTTGTGAAACCTCTTGAATTAAAGCTGAATGTCAACACTTTCATCACATCTTGATTATTTCATTTCAGATCCCTTGTAGTGGTGTACAAAAGTAAAATCATAAAAACCATAATCATCTAAATACTTCTGAAGCTATCAAGTCTGCAGCTTGGTGTACACTCAGTGAGTGTCTGTCTGTGTGTGTGAGTGTGCACAGTAAAGTGTTGGGGTGTGTATTTGTGGCATAAACCAAACTAAAGTAGAAAATCAGCAGCATCAGTGTCTTTCTTTCTAGTTGAGACATGATTTAACACAATTTTTCTTTTCCTGTTCTTGTAATTTTTAATCATTTAATCTGTTTAACCATCCATCTTACCCTGTCATTTATGTGCAGTTTGATTTATTTGGAATGTTTTTTTATCATTGTAATGATGAGACATCTTTTTGAATTAGTGCCACCTTAGAAAAAGTTGGGATATTCTCTCTGCAGTGCATAAATTTTGAGCTTACTTGTGTTTTAATGATTTGCAGAATTGGATCATGCGGCAACGTGCTGTCGAATAGAAATTATGAGTATATCCTAGTGAGACTGTGACTGATGCACTGATTTTTTTCCTCTTTTTTTTTCTTTTAACCAATAATAATCCATTTGTTTTACATTATAATATACAGTACATTAACCAGACTTGTGGTCTATTCAGACACACTAAATCAATTGAGAAAAAGGATAGGAATTTGAAACTTATGGACATTTTTTTTAGGTTTAGATAGGAAATAGGAATTAGAGAAATCAGAAATCATTTTTAGGTTTATCTTACACGTATCTAGGAAAAACCAAGACCCTTTCAAATCAACATTCCTGATGAAATTAAAGCCATACATATGTTTGCATGTTAAACAAGGGAAAAACAAAGTGCAGAAGAATAAGAATGAAATAGTTTCCTGCACCCTCTGCAACTTATTGCTTTGTTTAAATTGATAATCTCCCTGCTTCCCCAAAGAGGATAAAAGATGGATTAAAGAAGTAGGAAATCCATAAAAGATTACTCATACAAGCTTTTTTTTCAGTCGGGTTAGAGAAGGCGTCTTGCATCTGTACCCTTGCAATTATGTTCCTTCTATCTGAGAAGAAGTCATTGCAAGATTTCTAATCATGAAATACACCAAGGTTTAATGGATAATTACAGCCAAGCTTACATACAAAGGTGAATTTCAATAATTTCAGTATACATTTGATCCAAATAGAGTCAAGACTTAAAATCAGCTTTGTGACATCAGTTCTGTTTTGCGACAAGCTCAGTTTTGTCCCATTTCAACGAAAATGAGTGGCCAGACTGCAGAAACCAAAACATCCAAGCTCATGCCAAGACGATCAATACTAAGTGATATTACTGTATTGTGGCTTTGTTTTACTGCTTTTATGCCACAGACATCACAGTCTGCTTCAATACTACTATCATCAGGGGAATCATTCAAATCCAGCACATCAGCTATTGTGCAAAACATGCCATCAGGCTAGAAACTGATGGCTAGCATTAAAATGTAAATATCCAGAGAAATATGAGCATCTTCCAGTGAATATGACATCTAAATCAATAATACTGACTTACTGCCTAATGAGCAGCTAGCAAATAAGATTGTAGACTTTAGCTAAGTGCTAACTTATATACAATACCCACTTTAATAATGTGATGAAAATTTGGTTTATAGCTGTGCTGATGTTTCTTGATTCAGACATTTCTTCATGTTTCAGACAGCAAATCAAACTACAGTAATAGAAGTTGCTGCCTCTGATAAACTTGTAAGAGTTTTGGATCAGATGCACTTTCTGGATAGACTGAGGAGTTGTCAATGGAAATAAAGAAACTACGAAGTTTCAGGAAGTTGAGGGTGAACCAAGATCTTATTTACTGTCAACAGTCAGAGAAGGAAGTGGGTAGAAGGATGGAAGTGGTGGATAGATAGACTTGGGTGTCATCCACAAACAATTGGAGGTGGATGTCATATCTACAGATTATATGACCAAGAGGAAGGAAGCAGATGATAAATAAAAGCAATACAAGAACAGAGCCTTGGGGAGATTAGATAAAGCTAGGGTATATTTTTAATGTTTTTAATTGAATAAATTAACTAAGCCTGGAGGAGTTGATCCAGTCTAGGGATATGTCTGAAAGAAGGCATTACATGGTTGTATTAGAACTACTCTACCTGTGACATGCTTAATTGGCTTTTTTTTTAATCTCTGAGAATTTTTTTTTTTTTCTGTTTGAGTATTTAACCAGTTTCTCCACTCAGCCTTTGTGGGAAATAAAGTGAAAAGAACAGAACAAACACTCCAACAGAATCTGCAACAGAAATGAATCAATCTAAATATTTATTTGTGAAACTGAGCAAAAGTCTGCAATCAGATCTGGAATACTTGGCTGTTATTGAACTGTTATTGGATGCTTTACCTAGCTTCACTGCTAGTTCCTGCTAGCATCTGTTTCCAGTGCATTGACAGTGTGATTGTTTACTCATATTTCTTTTCCTTTTTTTTTTCTTCTTTTTTTTGGCTAGATCCCATGATTACATATATAGAAGTCATTAAATACCACACAGAAGAAAAAGTTCTATGCACCACATAAGGTTTGGAGGTTTGTCTTGATGTCCTGAGCCTGTGATTGAAATGCCATTGAATGTGTTTTGACCTTAACATCTTCTTGCACATGGTTTGAGCACGTGTCCATGCTGGTGATCCTGTTAAACTGTGTGACTCTGGGGATGTTTCAGCCCTGTGAGGACATTACCTGCCAGTCAGAGTGGTGCCGCATCCTCCAGGTTAGTTACACTCTCTGACAAGACATATGCTATTTTTGTGTCTTAGCTGCATTTGATTTTTCTCCACCAAAAAAAACCAAAGTTGACATCCACCATGTACATTTACATTATATAACAACAGTAAAAGTTCTATGAGGGCCAGGCCAAGTGAACATATAGTAGTAATAGTAAGGAATGTGTTATTAACATGTCTTATGTTCTTTAAAATAAACAAAAAATAACAGTTTCATAATATCTACTTACTTTACACAGTGCAGTTCATAATAAATGCTAATGAAATGTTAAATTACTCTTATCTCTCATTCTCAGTTGTTTTCAATAACTCCTTTCAGTATTGTTGTGCTGATTCTTGGCACACTGAGACGTGCTTATTATATTCAAATACATACTTTTTTTTTTTTAGCTGTTGAAGACATTTAATTAACTGAAACACAACCATGCTGAGCCAAATCTGTTCCCTGATGGGATGACACTAACAGACACAAGTGTTTTTCTTTTTCAGCCGTATCTAGTGGTTACAGCTTCCTCCATAATATGTCTGTATTGATGAGAAGACATAACAGCCTTTGTAAGAGATCCGTTTCCTTTGGTTTCTATTCTTGTTTGTATCTAATGCTCTTTTTGGGTGCATGTGTGTTTTTCTATGATGTGAAAATAGGTGCTGGATGACTGCATCTTTGCTTTCTTTGCGGTGGAGATGGTCATCAAAATGGTGGCCCTCGGAATTTTTGGCTCCAACTGTTACCTTGGAGATAAGTGGAACCAGCTCGACTTTGTTATCGTCATGGCAGGGTTAGTACCTGACATTTTTTTGCTCATACCATGAAACTGTGTCTTTTGAAAATGACTCTAATAGCAGTAATGGGTAAGCAATGCATACTTTCAGTAGAGTCATATCTTACTCTGCTGTATCACAATGACAATGATGACTCCTGCTTCAAAGCACAACTGATGAAGAAAACTTTCAAAATAAAATCCAACCAGAAATAAAATGCATAGATTTGGGATTTTTGCAGAGGACCTTTAGCTAAAACCTTTTGTATACTAGCAACCATTTGCACAACTATTAGATGAGCAAAACACAAGTACTTTGCTGATGCACAATGATTCCACCTTTTTTGGGTGACAATTTCCCTTCAAATTTCACAGGTGGTAAACATAGATCTTTAGGTGTTTGCTAATATTAAGGTGTTAAAAACTACAGTGCTACTTTGTAGCCATTAGGTACGTGAATCATATGGTCTATCAGGCAGAAAAAATGTTCAGTCTACTTCATTTAAAGTGAACGAATGATCCCACCAAGTGTCAGAGGCGTCTGACGTCTATAATTACCTTACTGAGTCTACAGATAATGTATTTCTGACACCCGTTGATCTTTCTGTTTTAAAGACACTTTATCTTTACATTTTGGGGTTCGTACCAATGGGAAGTTACTGCAAAGTAATTACGTCAAAATTATTTTGAATGCTAAAGAAATTTGTTCAAGTCACACTTGAAAGAACGAGAGGAGAAAAGTGGTTTGAGTTTAGTGATTTCCCTTCTCTCTCTCTCCCTCTCCCTCTCTCTCTTTCTTTCTTAGTTTTATTATTTTATGTGAAAAAATGCAAAAGCAGCATCTTTTAAGCACAACATCACTTCTGTTTCCAACTTAGCACTAGTAGTTATACAGTGTTTGTCACACCACCTGGATGGCCCAATGTAATTAAATGGCAAACCACATTAATTGTGTGGTTAATGGCTTCATTATATTGTTCCTTTTCCTCATGTTGTTGTGGGGCTTTGTGTTTATGAAGTGCAACACTTCATGTAAAACTTTTTCTTTCTGCCTCTTTCTATCTGTGACTATGTCTTCAGGGTGATGGAGTATTCTCTGGATGGCCACAATGCCAGCCTGTCGGCAATCCGTACAGTCCGAGTGCTCAGGCCACTGAGGGCGATCAACAGGGTACCAAGTAAGTCCCACTCATATATTACGTAAACCATGACTCTATTTTCTCTGATTAGTGATAAAGATATAAAAACAAGCTTATTTTAGAGCCATAATAACCTCTTCTTGATGAAAGATGACACACGGATCATTGATTTTTAAACATACCAATCATAACACATAACACACATGGCTCAACACGAGTGAAACCTCAACTCTCAGACCATTTCTACCAAAACAAAAATGCAATTTCAGCACTAAGCTACCAGGTAAATATTCCACTTTTTCCATCAAAAACACAAGAATCCAGCATGCCACAGAAATCTGGAATTAGTGATAAGTTGCCACATTTCAAAAACAAAAAGTTGCTATCAGCTGAGAGCTAGTACTATGCAGATTCTAACTTTGTAATCAGCACTTTGAAACAAAAACTCACTCACCAAGCCAGTAGTCCATGGAGAACAAAAAAAACTTCACATTTTGCTGCCCAACTTTGAATGTGCTCTTTCTTTTGTTGCTTTATGATGATAGATCATATTCTAGCACAAAAATACACTTGATTCTTGGAATTTGAAGTCTCTATGAAAAAAATAAAAGGATTTTGCTTTCACAGATCATTTCAATTTATTCTTGGGTTTGACCGCACCTCACTTCTATTTGTCGTGAAGATTTTATAGAGGCACCATTTACACAAATCTATCAAGTGGTTCCTGAGACATATCTCAAGAACCACTTGCTCAAACACCCACAGCTTAGAAAGTGAGAAACCAAATCAAACAACAATTATGACATGAATTTCGAGGCATATATAAAATTAATTTTTGTACTTTGAAACCTGAAAAAAATGTACCTGAAAAAAATCAAAGATATACAATAGATTTCTGGAGTGCTTAGGTCTTCTCGAGTATTTAGGAAGCGTGAAGTGTAGTTTGACACCATCTTCTACCCTCCCTTACCACCTTATTCGACTTTTTTTTTTGACACTTTACAGTTTTCTCTTAATGTATTTTTGACAGTTTCAGGGAATCCAAAACATTGGCATATTACAGTTTGTGAAACCATAGACATGGTGCTTTGAAAATGCAGCAAATGATAGTTTGACTTAATACAAAATAGAAGAATGTTAAGATCTGAAAAGGGAGATGTATGAGCTGAATCATTTTCGTGCCCAAAGAGTGAAATAATATATTGTGAAACTGCTCCATGTTGTACCACTGACCCATGTAGGTATCAGATATACTCTCATAAAAGTGGGCTTGCATGCTACATTAAATATTCTATTTTATGCGCTGATAGAGAAGCAAACAAGTATTTGCTTCAATGAAAAAAGAGCATTGCAATGGTGATCTTATCAGAGTGTGCAGCCTGCCTCCCTCTGTTGGTCTCATATTTCCTTCTCATGTTATGCAGTTGGGTCGTCCATTCATGCATGCATGTGTACATGAGTTTTTGTCTGAGTCAGCAGTGTTCTAGCAATTTCTCGATTGAATAAGCCACATTCTTCAGTTAAAAAGACTCCCACGTTGACAGGGATCTGTGTATGAATTGGCCCTTTCTCTCTGAGATGGAGGGATTAAACATTCTTAAAAGGTGCACCTAAGCTTTTGTCTTGGCTTTCAGCTTTCAAAGCAAGTGAACCGTTATCCACGCACTCTGCATATTACACATCTTCCGAGCATTTCAATACCAATGTTGCTAAGACAAAAACAAAGTTCTTACTTAAATGCATTCAAAGGTTAGTTATCAGTTTCAATGTAAAACCGGTAGGTTTTTAGAGTGTTTGCTCTGTTTTTTATGTACTCAAGGATATTCCAGAGGAGTAAAAAAAAACTTTAAAAAGCCAGAACCTTACAAATGTGTAGGGGATTACAGGGATTCATAGAACAATTCCCGCAGTCTACAGTAGATAACACTTATGTTGATGATACACCAGATAATTTTGAAAAACTTTAGAAAGATTTTTAAATGATTAATTAAGACTAAAAAAAAACTTGTAATGTGGGCTCTTGCAGGGAAACACATCTACAACCAGATTCTGTTACGAATCAAAGGCCAACAACGCACCTAATCACCTGTTGACACCAATTAAACCATAGGGAGACACTGTTGAAATGAGATAAGACTAAAGACTTGCGATTTTGTTGCACATTTGGGGTTTTGCTTTAATTCAGACCTGTTTCCGATTGCCACCTAACACCTGACAACAGATCCCAGGACCCCACCCCAACTTAAACAAGACTCTTCGTGATCTCTGTAGAAATTTGTTCATGATCTTGAAATCTCTTGTGTAATAGCTAATCATAAGATAAAGACGCTTACACACATATAATATTTTTGTTCGTTAGTAAGGTATTGTAGAAAAACATAATGCTACTGGTTATGATGCCAAATTAAAAATAAAGGTCTGGTACCATAAGCAGTGAAAGTTAATAAAAGCTCATCTTTCTATAAAAAATGTGGTATTGTTAAGGTCCATTTTATAATATTTTATTCAATCCATTCACCAATAGAAGTATAATTTGTTTGTTGTGTCCAACATACTGCCTTTCCACCTCTTTACTTGCGATTTCCTTCATCCACCCCTGTTGCTGCTTAATCCCCTATCAATATTCTGTTCCAGCTGTTTTCATGTTTTTTAACTGTTTTTGAAATATTTCAGCTATCATTAGTGTTATAGTGTACTATGCATTTTTTTTCTGCCTCTCATCCTTCATTAATTTTGCTTTAAGCAGTGCTGTACTATATTTAATGCTTTCATTACTCTGAAGCAAGGTGAATGATGAAACAGGACTTTGGCATTTGTTTTAAGCTCACTAGAACTCACATGTAGTTTTTCAATGTCCTAAGAGGTCTGTGACACAAGCGGCTGTGAATCTACTGCTAGACAGTATCGGTAGATAATGGTGTCTAAGCAGCTTATATTTACCAGTATACATTAAGCCAGCAGCCAGACTGATGTTCAGACTTGGGCTGCCAGCAGCAGACATTTTGGGAGAGGTACTTCAGGTTTACGGACACAGTTATAAGACATGTGACCAAAGATTTCCAAAAATTATGACACAATGCAATTTTACAACAGGTCTATGTGTTCTGGTGTGCGTCTGTTTCTTCTTTGGTAGCTGTTTTAAAACCTGAAAGGTTTTAATATTCTACCTCCCCGAAGACTCCCTTTGAAAACAAAAAGTAGCCCAGAGAAGTACTCTTTAATATCATGGACAAGGTGAAGTGAAGTTGCAAACTGAAGGAGTAGCAGAGATGGTGAGCAGATGACAGGAATTTCCTGAGGCTGGAAAGCTCAAGGTCAGTGCAGACTCACAAATACCAAAGCCAACAAGCTCAGACTGGACTCAGAGGTGCAGAGGATGTGTTCTGGTGCTGCTCATTCTTATCAACGATGCATCCTGTGTTGACTTATAAACTTTAGATGACAAAGTATCCTGGAATGCATTTTGTATCATCAAGCAGAAGTGTTATAAAAGGGAAAGGAGTAAAAAGAAAGTCAGAACTTTGTTGTGTATAATTAAATGCATTTTTAAGATCTCATGTAATAAAGATGTAAGCTAAAATACAAAAGCATAGACTCATTAAAAGCAGAGCTTATAGAGTCAGAGTTATAAACATTTATGACACAGAAGTTCATGGTCCATTCATGTTTGGTGGGTGTATTTCATGGTCAGTAAAGTTGTCTGCGTGTTTGAATACATTTTACCCTGCTGGCTTAGCTGTTAAAACAATGAAATACACAAGTTCTTCCAGAAAGACTGCAAGTCCTATTGCAGAGAGATGGAAATGTTTCCTCCCATCCTCTGAAGCATGTTCTCCCAGCTCATACAGGCCAAGTGTGAACCATCAAGTACACAAGTCCAAACTTGGCGTACCTGAATTTGAGCAGCAGCTTTATTATCTTTCTGCTTTACTGTAAGGGAATTGTTCAACAGATGTTGAGTCTGTTTCTGTGCTGTGTCTTAGATACAGTGGGCAGCACTTTCTGTTTATTTTATGTTAACAGAGCTGCTAGCTGCAGAGAGGGCTTCTGCAAATTCTCTGCCAACTGCACAGCACAAATTCAGGCCCGTTCCCCCCTGTTACGTAAATACATCTTCAGCATTCTTTATTTGTGTGTAACACCTAGATATATCCTCCATGATCTATTATAAAGTTATTTAACCATCCTTCTTCTTGATTAAGTTTTAAAAAGAGAAAGTGGCAACGCTGTATGTGGAGGGGCCTGTGAGGACTTCCAGGAGTTCTGCACTTGCGTTTTTGTCAAGTGTGAAATGTCCTGGCCAGAACAAACTTTGTTTTTGTTCTTGCTACCTCGAGAAAAGAACACAATTCTCTGTTGTTGAGGAGTCTGTAACAGTCTTATAGAGTTCGTGTATCAGAGCTGTGGGAACATTGACACGCTCCCATCTGTTATATGGCATTATCAGTCTCCTGAATGTGAATGTGGGGGAATTTGGACCTCCTCTCATTTATAACTTAGCTTCAGTTATTTGAGGTCTGTTGGCATTTTTCCAGCAAGCTACCCAAGCATGCTGATGATCAATAAATCATGTGCATTTGATTAGCAGCACCAGGCGGCTGCTCAATCTAATTCCTACAGGAAAAGCATAAATGTACTTAGTTTGAGTATTTTTGCTTCATTTGTTAAATGATGACACTGTTGTTGTCAGAGCTAAAGTACAGATGAGCACAAAAAGGAGAAAGCAATGATGAGTCACCCTCAAAGAAAAACAGCAGTTTGTACGTCACACAATAACAACATATATTTTTAAAAAATCCAAAATTAAAAAAGACAAGGAAGTGGGTGCCATCCACGTCTTTAATAGCTCTGTTTTTAAATATCTACTTTATATCCTCCACTGATCAAAGTAAATGGTAAATTAATCACACACTGCAATCTTGTGAACCATAATGCTTGTAATTTAGTCAAGTTAGTAATGGTGTCATTAAACTATGTCAGAATGTGAAGCCAAGAGGGTCCTAACAAGTAATCTTATTCTGTTACTGTGTCTGGATAAATGACCAGCATGACTTATTATAAACCCAGCCTCCGGCTAAATGTAAAGGTTGTTTTGACGTAAATTATTTTGCTTTTGATGTAAATTTATGAAGAACACCTCAGAGTTTATTGCATTTTTTGCCCTTGCCATTACATATAAAATGTTTATGTTTTTCTTTTTTCATCAAAATAATGGATTCAGGCACATTTTCATTCTGCTGTGGCCCAACACAAAGAGCCTTTGCTTGAAAAGCACCACTACAGTTGTAAAAAGTGTTTGCGGCATAGTTGTAGAATTGTGTTATAGTACAGTAAATGTGATCAGTGTGACAAGGCTGTGATGTAAGTGAAAGGGGACAGAGCACATCGTTTCAACCTTCAGGGACCGGATCCCCGACTTTGCTGACACTGAACATATCTGACATCTGGAGACGGATGCTGAATACATGTGGTTAGATAATATTAGCCACAAGGAAGCTGTGAGTTCAAATCCCAGAGGATGAAATAACGTCAAACTGTCACTTTCAGTATTGTCATCACTTGTGATTATATTGGCTGTGAGGATGAAGTTATAGCCCCCACGCTTGCAAGATCAATAGGCTTTGTCATGGTGTTGAGTGGCCAGAGGGATAGTAAAAGACTAGCTGTTGCACCACATCCAAAACTTTAATTAATTTCTCATGGCATCTTTGCTGTTTGTGTCCCACTGTGTAGGTATGAGGATCTTGGTGACACTGCTCTTGGACACCTTACCCATGCTGGGAAATGTTCTCCTCCTCTGCTTCTTTGTCTTTTTCATCTTTGGCATTGTGGGAGTCCAGCTGTGGGCTGGACTACTGCGCAATCGCTGCTTCCTGGGAGAGGACATAAAAGGGTAAACAATTCATTCTTATACACTTATCCAGAATTTGTATTCCCTAATATCATTCTGAGTTGTTAATAGTTTACTTTGCCACAGGATATTGACACCTATGTTGAATAATTTTGGAATGACCCTTTTTGTTCTTGAGTACAACGTGAAACAAGCACAAAAGAAAAACACTGGCCCTAGATTTTCCATCATCAGTGCAGCTTACTAATGTTCTTCCCCACATATGATGACCAAGGTTTAAAGTAGAAATTATATGTCACAAATTGAAACTCTGTGATCTGATATAGGCCTATATTGTTGTCTTTAGTCCAAAAGTAGGTGGATTTCTATTAACCTTGACATTCCAGAAATTGAATTTGTGAGTAGAAAAAAACTCTAGATGGATGTACATCAATTTCCAAAAACTCCCATTTACACGTAAAAAAAAAAAAAAAAAAAAAGGGAATTTCTGCCAATTCAAAAAAGGAACATGTCATAAAATTCCAATGGAAATACCATTTTTGCATCTACAGGTCACATGACACACCAAAAACAGTCACATTTGCTCCCCCAACAGGCATTATATAACTCCTCTCTAACAAGAGGAGTTACTGCTGCACATGACTCATAGGAAAATTGCATGAGTCATCCTGAAGTTCGGCTGTGAAAACATGGACAATGAGCTTCCAGAAATCCGTCACTCATGGCCGACCACACATGGGGGCTTGCCTTGTAACTGCTTGTTCCAGACGTCCACATATTTTTCAAGGAAAAATAAGTGGTTGTTTAAAGAGAAATTGAACTGCCAAAATAAAGTTGTTCTGGTCATTCATCACCATTTTTTTTTTGGAAGATCACATGTCATCCATGCACATAGTTTCTACATCCATGCTGATAAACTGGGATGACCAACACACCAAATCAGACACTGTGATGGTCATAAAAACTCCAGGAGAAAGCATTTATGGTGGTACATGGAGCAATCACAAGAGACAGCTACAAAAAGAAGAAGGAACACAAGAACATTTAAAAAAAATACCAGGAGGGAATAAAAAAAGTTGAAAGCGAAGGCAACAGTGGTGGCAATGGTACTTGGACTGCTTGGAGTCCACAATGGAAAAGTGGCTCCAGAAGATTCTAGGAGCAACATCAAAGATCTCTGTCCAGAAGAGAGCATTCCTACGAACACCTAAGACATTGCGTAGATCTCTCAAGCTCCAAGGCATCTGGTAGTTTTTAAATATAATGTAGAAATATGCAGTAAATATGACAATTAGCTACCCCACTGAACAGCCCTCTTTGTGGATGTGAATGACTAATTTAAAACTGGTTATTTGAAGCAAGTCTTGCTTTAATCATAATGAAGGGAAACAAAATCCCAAAGGGAAGCCATTTGGACCTACCTAAAACTGAGAAAACTCTTTGTTGGATAAAGCCTTTGCCATACTGTCAAAGTAACACAACCCAAGAGACCCATAGACCACAGAAGACACAGTTGCAAATTCCAAAGACAGAGGGATCGAAGGCTGTATTTCTGCCACAGTATGCATCATGAAAATAGTTACAAACTCATTTCACCTCATTTTTCTTATCTTGTTTTTATGTAAACATAGCTGCTCTCAAATTAGGCCTACAGACAAACAACAGGAAGACACAGAAAAACTCAAGATTTAGCCCAGAGGAGTGAAACTATACAATGGAACAGAAAAATGGAAAGATGGTCCCTCAGAGCCCACAACGCCATACCGAGATCCTTGAACTCATTCTGCCTTTGATGAAATGGTACAAATTGTGCTAGAGTTAATGTAGCTGAATCTTTTCAGCGAGTGAGAAGAAATAGAAAGCAGAAGCTTAAGATTGAATACACAATGGCACTGTGTTTCCTCTTGCAGGACAAATGGTTGTCCAACATCCTGTACAATGCATAAACCACATGTTTAAATAACACACAGGAATACACACTCATAAATAAGATATTTCCCCAATTAGCTTTCAGAATTTTTTTTACATCACAAAAGACACATTCTTTTTACATGCAGATTGCTTTTTAGACCCACAGATATGTCCAAGGATATTATTTTGTAACTTCTCCAAAAGATGTTTCATTACTAACCATGTTCATATCCAGTGCTGGAAGGCAGGGCAGAAAAACCGACGGTTACACAAAGAGAGGATGTCAGGACAGAAGCTGTCTTTCTGAAACTTCTCCCTTCCTACTTCTGTAGACTAAATGTCATTCCTAATAAAAGCACTCCGCCAGTGTGGAGAGCTCTGAGAAGTTTCGATATAGATAAGTAGCTAAACTTTAGGACACACTCACAACTCTCTACCAAAAGTATGAAACAACTGTCACCATGGATACCTCTAGATATTTGCTTGTTGAGCCATCAAGTTTATATATGTTGCTTTTAATTGCTCAAAATCTTTCCAACATCAAGCGCTGTTAAATAGGGAGTGTTTCTGTAGTTCATTGCTGTTATTTAAAGTGTGTCTGTCTGTCTCTCTCTCTGTCTCTCTGTCTCTCTCTCTCTCTCTCTCTCTCTCTCTCTCTATATATATATATATATATATA
>JAOWBL010006040.1:0-45067 GCA_028564865.1 Zenarchopterus dispar
CCCTTTGCAAAGCCGAACTTAAGCAGTGTGTCTGGTTCTCGTTCTTTCTAGGTTTCTTCCCTAGCAGGAAAAAACCCGACACTAACGCACACACAAACACATCAAAAACACATCCAAAAAATGAAAAATCAAACTACAAAAATGATAAGAGATCTGATCTAAGGCCACACAGACCATTCCTGCTTTCTAACATACAAATCTGTGCACAGTGGCACATAAAGTCTATAATCACTGATATTGAAAATCTGATATGGTATATGCAAAATAAGAGTAAATACTGTAAGGTCCTCATTTTCTATCTGTTGTGCCTATCATTTTCATGAACAAATGCAGACTATCCACTTTGTTTTCTGCATGTTAGTATGTTGCTACCTTTAGTCTGGACTCCAGGAGCTCTCTGCTGGTGATTATGTGGGTGACTTGTGCTTCGTTCAGCCCATGAACAATGGCTGGACCTCCCAAAGTGGAGTAAAGGGTGACCACTGAGAAAAATAAAAGTCCATGTGAGATGCATACAAGAAAACAGAATTAACAATTCACTATACTAAAGTCAAAGTAATTGTGAGAGTTACTATATTTTTTTCTTAACTTGAACTCTCCATGTCTTCTCATCTTTTTCTGATATTGGCTTTATGATTTGTAATTATAACAAAATCTATTTCTATCCACTGCAATAAAATGCCAAATTTCTTCAAACAAACTTATGGAAAAATTTATGGCTGTGCGTAAACTGAGAGATCAGACAGTGAGACGTGCAAAGATGGACAATGTACGTGCACTATGTCAACACTGCTCAGTGGCCTGGATTGGGAGTCCCACCCACAGATGACATCTTCAAGCACCTCCTGAGGCCTCAGCTCCACCACTGAGCTGAAGGGACACAAGCTCTCACTGCCTGATGAATAATCTTTTGAGGATATAAACAGCATTGGTATGTAGGGGGTGAAGCATTATGACTAAGAGCTTATGCGTGACAGCGAACAGAAAACTGTGTTTGCATGAATGCATCAGTTCATGAAAGTCGCTTAAGGACAAAGCGGTTTAGTGTTCAGTTTCATTTTACACCCATGATTGGTGGCTCCTGTAGCTCTTTATCTGATCATGTCTTACAGAAGAATATAGTTTGGAAACTCAAATATTATAATAACCTGTGTTCATGGTTGAAATTATCCCAGAAATGTACAGGTTTTCATTTTTAGAGGCGTTGCATTAGGTTGCGATTAGCACACTAAGCAGATTTGTCTTTGTTTCTTAATACATGAAGGCACATTGTGTTATCATACAACGCTCCCAGCAGTTTCCTCATAATTGTTTGCATTATGTAAAATACTGCATTACACACTAAATGTTTGAATATTAAGAATGCCCTTAATGAGAACAGAAGGACCTGAGCCAACACAATGAACTGAAACCTTAGATCATACTTAAATAAAAGTACAAGAGTATGACACTACAGACACAGGATTAATAAAACCATTATAAAATATATATAAACTGAAAAAAGCACGTTATTAATTGGATCATTTTCAAATTGAAAAAAGATTTGAATTCAGTTTACCTTGAGCTTATAAAATGAGGATTACATTAACAGTAGATACTTTACAGGTCTGACCAAGAATATTTTACCCACTTTGTTCAAAGGGACATACTTTAATTTATTTATTTTTGTATTTAATTTGTTTTGTGAATTTTAGAGCACTGATTTGAGCATTTCTTTGAGCATTTATTGACTAAAAAGAAAAACTGGCATAATCTCTCTCACTTTTTGGGGGGGCTGCCTAAATCTGCAAATATCTCATTCTGTTAGGAGTTCATATTTGCAGGGCACCATTAACGTACAGCTCTCCCACTTTGTTTCACCCACTTTTACTTGCATTTGCTGCTCATGTGAGGTAGTAGTTGGAGCACTAACAAGAATGACATGCAGACCCTGGGGGAAAATATGTAAGGTATATATGATGTGAATAAATCATTCAAACAACATTTAAGATTCATAAATTTTATATATGACTGTTATGGCTGAGTATACCAGTGCTTGGCTAACCACATGTGAATTTCCTACATAACATTTGCTGTAGCAACTATGCACAGCTGAAATCTAATAGTGTAATGGTGAACTGGCAGTAATATTGTGTTAGCTAATGTGAGTTTCAACTTTTTTTGTACATATCAAATAACATGACGTAAATGTGTGAGTACACATAATATCAATTAAAATTATACCTATTACACCACATCATCAAACTCTTCTTTCTGTAGTTTTAACTAACAAACTCCTGGCTGCAGAGGTTATGTAACGTTGAGTTATTATGAAAAAGCAAATAACAAAAAAATTCAAAACCAGTTAAAACGTGAAATACACGTACAGTATCAGTCAAACATGTGCCCATTCACTCTTACTGAGAAGGTGTCTCTAAACGTTTGACAATGAAGCTGCACTCATATTGCATTTTGTTTTGAGATACTGTGATAAAACCCTTTGAAAAATATTGTAACTGATACAATTTCAATGGCATAACATAAAAGAAAAAAAATGTATTGACACTTTTGTTAACAAAAGAAAAAAGACAAAACATTTGGCGGATACAGATCCAATCAAAAGTAACTGAGCCAAACCACAAAGTTGAACAAAGTGCTTTACAATCAAATAACAATCACACAAAAACTGTAGATTTAAGAAATTTACATTTAAGTTTTATAGGTAATGTGTCCCCTGCCAAGCGCAGGGGAAAAAGTAGGTGCTAAAATTCATCAATGACCTGCATGTTAAAAGCTGTGGGTAAACCATGAGCTGGTGGTTTGTTTTGTATGAATTATGAGATTAAATACATGACTGTTGCCATGGACAGATGGTGCTGCTGATTAAAGAGGTAAATAAATGATCCATTAATCTGATATGTAAATCAAGTGATATGCTTTAAAATATAAATAAAAAAAATACAAGTTTTTTTTTTTACCCCTTCCATGACTTGCAAAATACAGCTTGAAGTCCAAAGAGACGACCTACACAAGAACTTTACAGTTTTAAAAAAATGGCATCAACATTTAATCTCTATAAGTTGCTAAATTCAGATGACTAAATTTTGACTAAAACTAAGTTCAAGTTTGGTGAAAAGATTTTGACTTAGATATAATCAAAATTTGATGTCCAAATGAATGCTGGAAGAGAAGATAACAAAGGTGTTAGGAAGAAATAACAACGTTCTTGCAGAGTAGTAGAGAATAGATGCAACAACGGGGTCTAACCCTGCATACCTACGCTGACACAGACATGGGGGTTTATGGGACAGGGCTTTGTGACATCACATCCTTGCGTCATGAAGCTCCAGCGCTTCCTGGGCTGCTACCATGTCTGTGTGTGTGTGTGTGTCTGTGTGGATGAAAGCCATGACACCTCTAGCCGTGAGATCTAAACACTAGATTGAGCCCCACATAATCAAGACGACACACACCACTTACTAAAAGAAATGTTGGGACAAAATAAACAAATAAATGTAAAGTCTCTACTCAACAGCAACAGATAAAAGAATATGAAAAACATTTGACTTGTGTTAAGCTGATCATCAGACACATTTAAGTTCATCAAAATGAAGTCTTGAATAAGCCTCAAGAAACTAATTTCCTTGACTTTGTGAAGAGAGTTTTGAAGTGCAACTGTTGCATTTACTCTTTGTCTAAGTGACAAGTACCAACAAAAGTTGAGCAGGTCTGCTCCTTCACATAGATCTAACATATGGAGTGAATGTACAATACATACACACACACATGCACACAACGTGTTTGAGTTCACTGGGGGCCTTTGGCTGACTCCCTGGTGCCTCTGTCAACATCAGATGCTCACACAGACTCTCTCACCCCTCTTCTGACGCCATCAGCCCTCACTTGCCTTGTCCTCCTTCCTCCCCTCTGTTGCTCTTTCCGAACTCAAACTCCTCTCTACGCTCCAGTTTGTGTTATCCGCTGCCCCTGGCTTTTCCAGAGTCCCAGTGTTTGTGTTCGTAAAGGAAGAAGGATGCCTCAGTACGATGCTTTCTTGGCTCATACTGACACTATATTTTAAAAGCATGACAGTTTAATGGAACCTAAAACCACAGCCCTTGTACAAAATGAAGTGTACTGAATGGGCAATCAAAATAATTTAGTGCACTGCTGTTGACACTTATGATAAACTAGAAAGTGCTCTACTTTCTAATATAAAACATATTAAAGAGTAAATCTGCACAGAGTACCACAAGGCAGAAATCTACAGATGCATTGCTTTCCACAGGCAGTTTTTCACCAAGTGAAAAAAGGCTCTGCCCTTATATAAAATGATTATTTCACCTGTCAAAATTAGAGTAAAAGCTCAGAGCCACATCCGATTAGACTAAAAGCCTTTTTGTGCATCCAGCAACACAGTACCTGTGTGAAATAAATTGTACGCTTGTATTTCTATTTCCACTGCAAAAATATTGAGAAACAGATCTGGAAAAAAAGAGCTAAGGAAAGAAATGGGACACTTACATAACAGTGAAAGCAGAAAGGACAGACTGACCTTCTTCTGTCTCAACTGGGCCCTGTATATTACAAAATGTCACCACAACACACACAAACACAGAAAAGGCTATAAATCAGCTGAAGTCTGACACATCTGGAAGCTGGTTGGTGGGAAAGACTAAATAGAAGAAAATTAGGGGAAAATGGTTATCTTAACGTTGCACAACAGTGCAAGCAAAACTGAAAGTGCACTAAAATATAAAGTACGGAAACTGGATCAAGATAATTAATCAAGCTCAAAGCCCTGCTCAATGTCCTTACTATTACATTTACTTTATGACCAAAGAAGTGCATATAAAAGTACTTTTTATCTTTCTGTATACCAGATATCTTTTTTAAGATTTTGCTTTGTTATTCATGATAATTACTGTCAAGCTCATTTTCATCTTCTTTGCAATCTACTGTTACTCTGGCTCTGACCAGCTCGAGCTCATTGTTTGGTTGAGTAGATGGTTTGGAGTTAAGAATCTACCTTGGTGACTCTCCAATGACAGAAACAGTTTAAAGTAAAGCACTAAAAGGAGGGTGTAAACCAGTGGTTTGACAAAACAGGTTCTGATCATGGTGTGTTAATTTTGCTGGAGGGAATGTGTGCAATTTAACTTGTAATAAACTTTTTTTTGTGAGGGCAAGAAGGATGAAAAGAAAGATGGCTCGTACTCAGTGTTTGGTTGAGGTTGGGTTAGGTGTAGATGAACAGTTTTAGGGTCAAAGCTAATGATAAACTGATTAATCATGGATATAATATGGGTTTATAAGTGAAACTCAGACACATAATGAAGATATATACTCTTAAATAACACCAAAAGGCTTGGGTTTAAGTATTAGCTTGCATTTCAATATGCAGACACTTTAGTGCAAACATTTAAATAAGTATGTGGGCAATATCTTTTAATGTCCACTTGTTCAACACAAAAAGTACCTGCACTTGGCCTTTAGTGGGTTTTTATCGGGGATCCTGTGTATATCAGGGGAAAAGAACCTACCCCCATTTACATCAGTCTGTTCTAACATAAGCCCTTATCATTTTCACTTTTTGTTGTTGTTGTTGTAACATCAGAGTTTTGAGGGCTGAATGGTGGCTTAGTGGGTAGCACTGTTGCCTCACAGCAAGACGGTCCCTGGTTTTACTCCCAGCAGGAGTCTTTCTGTGTGGAGTTGCATGTTCCTCCTGTGGTTGAGTGGGTTTTCCAGCTTCCTCCCACAGTCTCACAGAAACATGTATGTCAGATTAACTGACTCTCAACTGTCCTTACAAGTGGATGTGTGGCGTTGTTGGTCTATATGTGGCCCTGTGATGGATTAGTGATCTGTCCAGGGTGTACACCTGCTTTTATCCCAAAGAGAGCTGGGATACCCGTGACCCTGGGAAGGAATGATTGGGTACAGATGGATGGATGGAAGGGTGGATGGGTGGTTCGATGGATGCATGGATGGATGGATAGAGATTTAAACATCATATGGTCTTATAATTTGAAAATTACAAAAATAAAAACCCCTCAGTATATTAGCAAAAGTCTGTGTGGAAACAAGGATGCAACAGACATGCAGACTACAGAAGGAACAAAGTATGATTCCGTTTTACTTGAGTATGTGGCCTACATTTTTCTTACATCATTTGCATGAGATGTTAGGTTGAAGTGATGTGTTCGTCATACTCCCCATGCTATTTTTGCAAGTACTGTTAGGCTTTTGGACTTACATGGGAAGTTGTATGCGAAGCAGGCCTGGGCAGCTATTAACCACTCAGCTCGTGTCTCGCAGAAGATGGCGATGTTGGTTTTTGGCCGCTGCCCCAAAGCTGCCAAACCACTGCCCAGCTGAATTGCAGCAGTGAGTGCTTCCTTATAGGAGAGCCACTGGTATTCACCCAGAACTACCTGCAGAGATGGGGGGAAGGAGGGGAATGATGAAGGTTGAGGAAAAAAAGATTGCGGTGACTAATGAGGGCTAAGTATAAGTAAAAAGATGGATGTTCATATATTGTTTGTGTCTGTATACTCTCTGTTGTCACCCCATCCTACCTTCCAAGGCTAAAGCCTCCCTCTGGCCTCTGTTTCTTTATCTCTCTATCCAAACTGGTGTCAAAACAAATGTCTGGCTGCCTCACATGTTCAACCACCATTTAATATTTTTGCCTCTTCTCCCTTTTGCCACCACATTCTTCAAGTAATCATTTGGCATTATATCACAGTTTTTGTGATCATTTTTTACACAACCTCCAAATCTTTAATACTGCTTCCTTCAGTGCCCCCACCCCCACCCCCACTCCTCCACACAGCAGCAAGGTCTGCTGTAGTCTGGCAGATCAGTAGTATGGTTCCCTACAGCACAGCGGGTCACTTCTTCAGAGATGTTAGTGTATTTTTTGCCAATATCACACAAAACCACATTCCACATCCAACAGAAGACCTCGTGGCGCAATGGTAGCGCGTCTGACTCCAGATCAGAAGGTTGCGTGTTCAAATCACGTCGGGGTCAGGGTGAAGGTTTTAGAGAGTGCTGGCCTGGTGGTTACAGAGGTGGGTTTTGGGCAATCCCCCAGGTTGCCAACCCACTGTTGGGACCTTAACCTCCAACTGCTCCCTGCTGTGCTGCAGCAGCCCACTAGTGTGACTAGCAATGGGTTAAAAGCAGAGGTCAAGTTTCAGTGTGTTTCATAAGATATACTGACAATAGGAAAGATCTTTTCTATTGTCTATCTTTCTTTCCAAATGCAAAGCTGAAGAGGAAGCTGAAGAACAGGATACAAGGATTGGCCTGCCTGCCTGCCGTCCTGAATGGTCCCCAGTCTAAAAATGTGTGCACCATTTCACAACAAAAGTTGTGATAACCTTGCACTGCTGCACACCTTCAGATGTGTTTGCAGAAAGAATGGGACCAAGCAGCACCTGAAACTCTTCATATCTTCAACAGGAGAATCTTTTGTAAATATTGTAAGAAAAATGACAACATAATAAGGAGGACTGTGCTGATCTTTATCAAATATCTTGCAGACCTGAAAGGCAAATGTGTGTTTATTCTGACAAATTAAAGAGTTGGAAAAAAAAAGACATTCAATATCTTGAGTTTATACTACCTAAAAGTCAAAAGTAAATCTAATCACATTTTATTCAGAAATATTTACTACATTTACTAGGATCAATTCATTTAGTTTTTTGTTTATCTATTTGTTTGTTTTAAGTATTGCTAAAAAAGCTCTACAACCTCCCAGGTCATTCTCATGCTGCTGCATGTAATGGACAAGCAAATCCAGAAACTTCCTCCACATTTACCAGAGAGGTTTTAGCGGCTCCTAGTGGCTGATAGATGCTGGTGCATATGACGTACAAAGACCCAAAGTAATGACTAATATTTTCCACTTGCTGGGAACAATGTCTGGAAAATAAAGAGTTAAGATATTTACCCTTGCAGTAATAACAATTTCAACAGGAAAGTGTAAACGGATTAGCAGAATCAGGCTGGTGGGATTAGTGTTGTAATTCTGAGGTAAACAAACTACATTTCAAAGTTTCAAAGTGAAAGAGTTTGAAAATGAACCACAAGCTGTCGAGTGAAAGCACAGCAATCACTCCAACTAATTTGAACTGAGAAAACTCCCCTTTCATTTATTCTTTATTTAATTTACACATTGCATTTAACAGCTAGCATACAAAACCAGTTTCCACCACTGTGCTTATTGATAGCTTACCTGATGTCTGGCTGGCTGATGCCTACATTCATTTTAAAATCCTCTTCTTTGTTTTCAATCTTTTCCAATCAGTCGCCAGTGCAGCTTCCTCAATTCACTTTCGACATTATACAAGTACAATTACTTCTCCAATTTCTCTTCCTTTCTCTTCTCATTTTTACATCACAATTAAGAAAACATCATAAGCCAAAAACAAATTTCCAAACATCAACATGCCGTCTTTAGTCCCAAGTCTTTTAGAATGGATCTGATGGCTTGTGGTTCAATTGAAAGGTGTTTTTCTTTTTATGAGAGTACCTTTCCTAGTTTTCGCTCTGTATCTGTGTCTCATCCTGCAAGACTTCTCTACAAAACAAACAAACAAAAAAAGAAAAAGGAGATCTCTACCTCAAAGAAGATGGATGGAAACATCTTAAGTTTTGGACAAATTATCTTGACTGCTGTTACAGTTAGATGATAGAAGATGAACGCATGATGATCATTCAAATAATTATTCAAAGGTCTTTATGTAAAGCAGTAACGCATAATGATTAAGTAATATTATAACACAACTAAATCATATCAATGAGGCCCAAAACAACTAGAAACTACATTTTCTATGACTTTAGATTGACCGACGTCACATCCAGTGCTACCAGAGACATGCAAATGTGAAAAAAGTGTTTTTATGACACTTTTGTGAGAAACAGGATTATCAAGACGCCTCATGAAAAACCACCTCGTGAAAGTGTAGAAAGGTTTTTGTGGTATTTGGCAGTTTTGTTTTTTTTTTAAATCTTAGACTTTCCCATTACAGGTTTTTCTTTTTGATATTTATCTTTTGTGGAAATCTAAGGGTAATGTGACTGTGACACAATTCTCATTCATAGAGCAAGTGTGATAAATGGTGCCAAAGTAATGATTCTTACAATGTATTCTATTTAGCACAAGTGCAAGAAAAACAGTTTCAACTAAAGCCTTGCTAAAATTGTTGATGATTTGTTGGACCTAGTCATGGAGAGATTGTACTTTGACTCAGATCATCCTTTATTTTTCTTGAAGCCCATCCTACATCACCCCTACCTAATGCCATAATCAATGAATAGTAATTGCCTACTAAGTTTTACTCAAGGTCAGGTTAAACATTTCTCTACTGTCTGTACTCATTACAAAGGAGATATTATCAAATTTGTCTGTAGATGTGACTGCTTCTTCGCACATCTCATAATGAACATCATTTCAGGTGATGTGTTATTCTTAGTGCCTCCTCCACAGCTGGTCATACTGCACCAGCACATTTCTTCAGTAGCTTGTACAGGTGTTGTTACTCAATGTCTGAAAAGAAAACTCTGTAAACTCTACTCACTAGACCTTTAAGGGACAGTTATTGCATGAAAGTGGTTTTAAAAAAGGCCTTTTTAGTATATTGTCATGTTTTTAATGCCCATTTTTCCATTTGTATTTTTCTGTAATTACCTGCACTATTACAATATAATGATGTTTTTTTATATCCACACTTCCACATCATTCTGTACCTTCTTGAACACTTTCCCATTACTCTGGCGCTCATCTTCCTCACTGATCACCTCCCTCGTCCCGAGACAGTCTTTGTGAGGAAACCTCCTGGCAGCGTACTCAAACATCTTATCCATGGTATCTACTCCCGGGTGCAGCGACACAGCAAGTCTCTTGGTTGAGCTCACTGCTCTGTAGGGTCCCTCTGGATGTCCATGGATGGAACGAGCCTTTGCTCTCTTGGCTCGCTGCTCCTCTGAACCATAGACGGTGCCATGAGTTCTGGAGACCCAGCTGAGGAGGTAGGAAGGCAGAAAGGTGATAATAGTGTAGGTCCACACCACAAGGTGGAAGAGGAGCAACAGCATGGGATTTAAGTCCGCTTTCAGCTTCATTTTGATGAAGATATGAGATGCAGGGATGATAGGGTCGGAGGAAAATACCACTGCTGCCCTCTTCTTTTTGAACTCCCCTTTAGCAATAAAATGTCCACTTGTCCACAGCACCCCTACAAAATAAATAACATTAACCTGGAGTTAGAGCAACAACTTTTGTAAACCTTGTCTGAAATGTTACGTAAATGTCCTGAGGTTTTGCAAGCAAGATATTCAAAAACAAAACATTTTGTAACGTGTAAACATTTGAGACATTAAACTTAATCGAACACTTAACTTGAAGCTAACAAGGGTTAAAGTACAAAAAACAAAGGCAATGGAGCACAATGTCTGCAGCCTGTGCTGTCTTTTGATTAAGTGAATTTATGCTGTTTATCATAGATCTATGAAATAAAATCAGAAAAAAAAAAAATCAAAAAATCAGAAACAGCAGAGAACATTGCAATCAGTGCATGTTGAGTCACGTGTACTGTAGCGCTTATAGACTGCAGAGGACATGTGGTTACAGTATAGCTTTTCCTCCCTTCAACTTCACCCACACTGATGAGGGAAAACTGAGCACAGCACATCAATGCCACCCACTGTTAATATTAAAAACAGCAAAAAATAAAACAAAAGAGAAGGTTGGGGGTGTGGGAAAAAACCAAGAAACAACAAGGAAATGATAGGTGTGAATGGCCACATAAGACATATCTGGAAGGATATGAGGAATGATTAATACATTTCAGGGGTGCAATTAAGACACTATCTTTGGAGACACTCAGACCAAGGACAATTTATCCACCCATCTTATTTCGATGCCCACTTATCCTGTTCAGAATGTGGGGATCTGTTGGAGCCTATCCCAGCTGGCATGAAGTACACTCTGGACAGGTCACACAGAGACAAACGACATAAATAACCATCCATACTCACACTCAAACTCAAAACACTGAGAATCACCAAGTGAGCTGGCATGCATGTGTTTTGGAAGATGGAAGGAAGTAGGAAATTCCCAGAGAAAACTCATGCCAACAACTAAACTGGTGAAAAGTTTGGGCGCTGTCCAGAGTTCTGAACAGAGGTAAAAATTAAGGTTGTTTCATAAGCTTCCTACATTTTTTCTTTCAGTACAGTGCATCATTTGTCTTTATTCTGCCAGTACACTATAAATGGGTAAGCTTCTGATGTCATGAATGGGCTGTCAATTTAAAAAAAAATTTTTTTACAGTTTGTCCATTTCTTTAATTATTATTTCTGGTCACTCGAGCAATTAGTATACACAGCTATGTTGTGAGTAAACTTTGCCATTACTCTGCCATCCCAGAGATTCATATTGTCTTTAAATATGCACTCATTGTATCTGACAGACAGAGTGAGTTAGTCCCAAAGGGGCAAAGACCTAAAAGCCTCTAGCTTCAAAATGCCATGAAATGACATATATTCATGTATATTTTTAGGAGAGTATATTTTGGTAAAATATACACATTGCTAATAAAATAGTTCAAGGGTGCACGTATAGACACATGCATACAAAGAAGGCACCAAACTATTTTTGGTAGCAGGAATTCATTATTTATTTTATATGAGGGAGAGGCTCATTCTGCTTTTCGAAAGCACCAATTTGTTAAACTGTTCAGTATATACACACCAATATTTGTATGCTCTCCTCACTTCCCTCCAGTATGCTCTCATCTCAACAAACAGCTGTCCCTTTAACACTCATAAATAAATGAAAATAATTAACCTGCAGTGTTCTCCCATACTACCATCTGTTCCCTGTGGTATATGGCCTCCTAACTGTGAAACACTGTTTTTCTAGCTGGGGTCTTATTACGCGGCCAAAACTTCTTTTGTCACTGCTTGATGCTACAGCTTTCCAGTGCTTACTGAATCCCACTGGAGCACATATGTTGCCCAGTCACCTTGTGTTATCCAGTGTTTGCTGATTTGTGTCGGTTTTTATAAAGAAAGTTGTTGTCAACAAAAAAGAGGCCAAAAGACTGTGGCTGACAGAGTCCAACGGAAAAGACCCAACAAACCTGGATGCTGGCAGAATTCAACTTCTTCCACTCTTGTATCTTAAACATTATGAAAACAGGTATTGTGTCAGCTCCAAAAAAAAAAACAAAAAAACTAGGAGGTTAAAAACACAGCCTTGAATATGCACTTTTTTCCACTGTCTTCTAACAGCCATTAAAAAACATACTGACCTTAACTTTAGCAATAAAAGTGAAGTGAGTTTTCTCATGTAGAGTGATTTTCTCTCATATGTTGGAGGTGGAACAAAGCATAGGTCAGACACATGGGCAGTAACGTCACAAGGGAATCAGTATAGTGGCTGTAAGAATTGTATATAAAATTAAGGTGTGAGACAAGATGGGAGTGTGAAAGATAGTCAAGAAAGAAGAACAAAGCTGAGAAAAATCGAGAAATTTCAGTAACCTGTAAACTCAGGTCACATGCTGTTTTTTAAACAGCATGTGGCAACTTAAACAACAACAGCAATGGTCTTTCAAATTGTTAGCGCTGGACTGAGTAGCTTTACTTTTGAACACTCTGTTCCTCGGCCAGTGAGTAAATGAAAGCTTAACTAGATTACTTTAAGTTTGCATTTGCGCCCCATAACACCACAAGAGTTGTAGTGGAAGAAGCAAAGAATGACACTGGCTGTCTGGGCGAACCCCCAGGGTTTTGGAGGTTCCAGATAGGGGGACACTGGTGTTATGATTCAGCCCAGATGTGAACTGTGGTCTACTGGGACTTACAGACACTATCTCAGGTCTTTTGTAAGTCCATGTGCTCACGACTTTCACCTTAACATGCAAGCCTCATTCTCTGTTGGAGACCCCAAAAATGTAAGAGGTCCTGGGGCAACGGTGTCTGAGGTAAATTATGTATTTCCACAAATGGATTGTCAAGACAGTCGCCAATCTTCCCAGTAGTTGATGCCCCAGTGGATTCCCCCCAAGGTCAGACGGTGCAATGCTCAGATAAAAACATAAAGAAAACAAAGAGGTATATCTCAGACCCTTCAGGCCTTAGTGAGCAAGTCCGTGACAGCACAAGTCGGAGGAACTTTTGTTTGTTTGGATGGGTTTCCAAGAGAAACCATTTTTTGTCCACAAATAAAATATGTCGTGATTCATAAAACTGTATCTGAAGAGACTGTAAGTCTTGTAAAACAATGTTTTAAGAACATATGTAAAGTCCATTAGCATTGAGTTGTTCTGCCTTAATGCCCATCATCATGTTTGATACAAACCATACAGCAGTTCAGCAGAAAACACTTGATGCCCACTGTCAAGCATGGTGGTGACGGGATGATGGTTTGGAGTTGTTTTGCAGCCACTGGACCTAGGCACCTTGCAGTCATTAACCAGACTATGAACTCCATTCTAAACTTGAATATTCTTGAGGTAAATGTGAGGTCATCTGTCAGACAGCAAAAGCATGCTTGAAACAAGGCCATTTATCAAACTGGGACAATTATCTGAAGCATATCAGCAAACCATAAGCAAAGCCTAAAACCTTGAGGAACTGAAGAAAGATTATTATTAAAAAAAAAAAAAAAAAAGGGCCCAAAATTCCTCACAACAGTATGCGAGATTGATAAAGTCATATAGTGAATGGCTATTTATTTATTATTTTTGTTATACAAATGTTGGGCACAGTGGAAAAGGGGCTATATGTTGCTGTTCATCTGAGGTTGAATATACCTAGTACTAAGACCCACAACAGTCATATGACTGAATATATTTCACACACAAAAAAACAGGAATTTCAAGGAGGTACTACCTTTTGCACATGACTGTACTCACATTTTATAGACATGGCAAAACAAAGCATTAACTGCAAATAAACTGTTTATTTAAACATTTATGGGCAAAAAGAACATTTTAGCAAGCCCACCCTAATCTCCTACATTCAACAGTTGTGTAGTTACTCAATGGTTTTCTTTATGCAACTACCAGGTGCTTTGCAGTTAGCCTTCACATGGTGGATTAATTGAATAATATTGTGGCATGGCCTACGTAGTGGTGGGGTGAGCAAGCATGTGAGCGTGCATCGTGTATGTGACGGGATCATTGCTTCCTCAAGAGACTGTGTGAATGGGGTCTTTTGTGTGCAGATGACGTTGTGCTGACACCCACTGAGCTGAGCAGGCAGTCTGTAGTCTTGCAGAAACTTGCATTGCCATTGTGAAGAAAACTATGAAGCAACACACGACTCGGTCCCAGGGGTCAGACTGCGGCTGTGTTTGTGCCTGAGTGTAGGTGTGGGAAGAGAAAGAAGAGATCTGCTGTATGTGGTGTGCATGTGTTGGTAGACTGTGGGGGCGGGACAGATCAGCTTATATCGAATAATGACATAACCAACTACAATGTTTTAATTGTGATTTCATTAACTGAGAAAGCATAAAACAGAATTGTGTGGATTATGCGGATAAAACTGCAGCTTTACTCTGCTTTTGTGTGCACAAACTAGTGGCAGACATGCCTGTCACCAGCTTCTCTGCCATAAGGCTCTTAAAGTTTCTAATTTGGATCTAACATTTTTTGCGCAAATGCTAAGATTGTCCCTAAAGACATATAAAAAGTTGTGCTGAAAAAAGCAAATTAAAAAAGCATGCTTTTGCAATTATTTTTCTTTTGAAATATTAAAAATATTATATTACGATGAGACTTATAAATGCCATTCCAAAGCAGACGTCTGCTTCTGAGCTGCAAGCCTGAAAAATCGGGAGGAGGAATGTGTGTCTGTGTGCTTTTTAATCACATCGGACGATCCCTGAGAGACAACAGTGTCTCTGTCTGTCTGTACAAGAAGACTCCAATGACCTCCATCATTTGATAACTACTGCCACAAGCAACTTCACTTCAGCTGTTTTAAAAATAAAATAAAAACAAACGAAAAAACTTTAAACTGGCAAGCAGCCCAGAGTTCAAAGTTAAAGGATTTACACAAGCAAGATGTGCAGTTTTTGATCAAAATGTATCCCATTTTCTTGTATTCATAAATAGATAAGAGTGCACAGCCAACTAAATAATCAAATAATAAAAAGTGTGCTGCTGTTTATACTCTCAGTACTGTAATACTTCATTTACTAAGACTTCCATGTCATGATATCCATGTTCCATCAAATAGACTCGTGAGAGTTAGTCAGAAATATAGCGTAACCGCCAAAAAATCTTGTGTAATTTTGTGGTGTCAGTTATTTTCATACAGTCTATGAATCTCAGCGGTCACCCACAGATGTTCCAGCTGCAGCATCCACGAGCATTAATAAGTGTAAAGCACACGCCAATTACGTAATCATTTCCGGTTCAGAAGTACAAAATTAAAACGTCTGTCGACCACAAATTCGACGTTCAAACTACTGGAGGCAAGTTTAAGCAGAACTTACGCGAAAATACACACAAAAAGATTATTATTCTCTAATGGGCCTGTAAATTTTGAAGCCAATATAAGGATTAAAATAATGTTAAAATTAGTTTCCCATGGTGCTCAGCGTTCGACGGTTTGATTTAATTTTTAATCTGTTACTTATACTTTATAATAAGATTACACAAGTAAGTCTTTACTTTGGCTTAGCTGACAAGTAATTGCACCGTACTGCATTCAACAACATGACGTAAATATTTGTATTTATTTATTTATTTTTTAATAACCAACGTTATGAAAGATGGGACTTAAGAAAAAGTCGTTATTCCCAGAGCCTCTGCCTTTCTAGGGCAACTTTGACGCAGCTGCTGTATCCGTCATCACATCACGAAACGATGAGGATGAAACTTACCGGCGATCTGCCGTCAGTTTATCCGGGAAACCTGGGTCTCGTCAGCTTCCCGCTGCTCTCACGCGCTCATCATCCACCGGACCTGCATCTGCGCGCTCATGCTGCGACTTGAGCCCGGAAGTGACACGCGCGTCGTGAGTGTGGAGAGCTGGTGGGAATGGGGAGGGGGAGGTGGCGACTTGTTGTGATTGGACTCTTGGAGGTGGCGCGTGCGATGGGCCGGCTCGAGCTAAAAGAAGGTCTAGAGGTGAATGCACGAGTGTTGGCGGTCACACGGACAGACAACGAACGCACGAGCAGCACCTCAAGACGACATATTATGAAAATACAATATTTTGTTGACGCTGGAAAGTATATGTTTGGGTTCATCTTTGAGATAACCTTGCCGCTTAAGTCTGAAAATGTCATACAGTAAACTTTTGAGATTGTCAGGGTACTGTGACATACAAAACATAAGAGAATTTTGTTCTCTCTGGTTTTATCTTCCCCTAACTTCACATCTTGCTGTATTTTATAATGAAGCAATCTGTTAATGACCCCTTAATTTGAATCAGGTGTGTTGGGCCAGGGGAACATCTAAATCTAAGACATGCAGCTCAGAGGCCCCCTTATATATATATATATATATATATATATATATATATATGTGTGTGTGTGTGTGTGTGTGTGTGTGGGGGGGGGGGGGGGGGGGGGTACATCTTTACAGCTTCAATAATTGTAATAAAAAATCAGTGCCTGCTCTTTTTTAAGTCCTCAAGTGATCAGGAAAGACCAGCTATGGTTGGATCATGAGGTACATTGATAACCAGGCCACTAAAGGATGTTGTCTCAAACTTCTAACATTAAAAGGACTAGCCTCTTGACAAAACCAAACTATCATAGTGAAACAGCTATTGGTCATTTACTCTTTTTATGACAACTTTTTTCCCCCCATTTTTATTGTCAATAGTAAAAAAATATCCCTCCCATTCAGTACTAAAAAGATTCCAGCTGGAGGGCAGGTTGACTCAGATGTCAACCAATTGCCAACCATCTAACTTTCGTATTGAGGCTCATGCAGAACTAATATGTGTTGCAGTTCCTTGATTGACCACTAGAAGCTGGCTGCAAAAGCGAGTCAATCTCAATTGACTCCCATCTCTAAATGTCCAACATTAGAGCAGAAATGAACATATTTACGTCCTGGTTTAAGAACATTTTGGTCTCAATTGTTTGATTTCACACCCATGTTTTTTTTTGTACCATGCCAGGAAAGTTCATATAAAACAATAAATGTATTTTTGATATGATTGATTGACCATCAGCACAGCCAATGGCTAGCCGTTATCACTTCCCAATCAGTAATTGTCATGCTACCGGGCTTATCAAAGCAACCAGCCGTTTGTATTAACCCGGCATCAGCTAAACACAACGGATTTTTTTTTTGTTTGTTTGTTTTTTAAAGTCGATTCAACATGTTAAACGTGTATCCCACTGTAAATGTCTGATGGCAGCTCTGCAGATATTTTGGCGGGATTCGGCTGAAGTAGCTGGGAGCAAAGCTAACGGATTTTTACAGGCAGTGGGCGTGTTTCTGTTGACTTCCTGAACAACATGGCTGCGCCTCATAGTAACTGACCCTGTATGAAGAAAAACAGTTTCAAAACCAGTCTTCAGAGACTAGTTGGTCATGTGACCAAATGCTTCTTCCATTGTTCAACACATTCGGTGATGGCAACCTGACACCCCTGTCAACCTACTCCAGAGTGGTTAATTCTTGTGAAAAATCTATTGCTTTATCCAGTGTACACATATAACACAGGGTTCTTCTTTTCGTTGTAGTTATTTTTATTATCACTTTACATGAATTTATATTTGGGAAGATTTTTAGGACAGCAAAGGACTTGTTCGCTGCACCCTTGGTTGTGCTTTCCCAGCTGTAGAGAAAAGCACTGCACAATATGTCATGTTTCCATGGGTGAATTTTAGCAAGGACTTCCTCCTGGATGGACCACCAGGTTGCAAAGGAAGGGCAAACCCATCAAGGTGGATGAAGGAACTATATTTGATCAATTTCCTCAAATGTTTTGCAGAATATGTGAAATGCACTGAAGAGAGACCCAGTCTCCCTCTACTGGAAAATCACGATTCCCATCATTCAATCGCAAAGTTAGAGTATTTAAAATAAAACGTCATCGTAATAGTATCATTTCCACCACACTGTTTACACAAGTTTTAGTCTCCTAACATTTCAGTGTAATTATCGCCACTGCTTATTCCTTGGCAGCAACCCTGACAAACATCCATTTTGGGTTTCAGTCAGCTGGAGTTTGTTACTTTAATAGAAGTGTGGTTAAGGATAAGTCTTTACCCCCACCAACGGTCTTTTAAATCAAAGTTGGATCTATTAAGTCTAAGATTCATTTCATGACTGGAGGTGAACTGGCATGATGAAAAATAACATTTCTTGTTTACACACACTCGGGACCATTTTCCTTCTGAGGCTGCTGTTGTTCCCCCAGTGTTTAGCTCTTGCTTGTACACATCAGTGTTGCTCCTCCAGTCTAGTCTGTTGTTAAAGATGACACATCAGCACTTGTACTTTTTCTGTTTATATTTCATGTGCATTTATAATGTTCCAACACTGGCACTAAAGGGAATCTTCAATATTTTAAGCACATTATCCTCCTTCTCACTTTGTCACTATATGCATGCACCAGACTCTGAGGATGTTCCATCAGTCACTAATGATATGTGGAAGCAGGCTTTTGCTGAAGAAAGCACTGCACTCTCATGTTATTTAACATTCATTCACAATACTATGTAGTAGCTGTTTCTTTTTTTAAACGTTGAAACTAATTTGAGATATCTCTGAGTTTGCATTAACTTTCTTTTCCAGATTAAAACTGCTCTTTTGGAACAGTGTGTGTATTTTATTGTGGTATACCTGCAACAAATCCAGTTTGTACATTGAAGTGCCCTTTAAATCAGTTATGACGCTAGTTACAAAACAGTGAGGACATTCTCGTATTCAGTTTCTTTCTCATCTTCAAGGTACATATATACATACATACACACACACACACACACACACACACACACACATTTATATATATATTTATATATATATATATACATATGTATACATATTTATCAGAAATATTTATAAATAAATAATAACCTAATGGTTTTGTAGTATTTACATGTGTGTTTATGTAAATAATATTGCTTTTAAATTGAAATACTGAAATTTTGGATCGAACAGGAATTTCACTCAGGCACTGCTACAGACACGTCAAGTCGGCTGGTGAGGTCCTTTCCGCGGGGCTGTGGAGGATTAGCAGCGATTAGCAGCAACAGCTAACATGCCGACTGTTGGAGTAAAACGAGATCTTCTCTTTGAAGCGTTGGGCACAACTTACAGTAAGCTGTTTCTGGTGTCACCCACAACTTATCCGTCTTTTCTGGGTTTAAACACATAAAAAGAGATAATACTGCCCGATCTCGACTCTGATAGTCAGCCACGGTGTAACGTGTGATCACCTACAGCTACTTTCTGCCAGGCAGCAAGCTTTCTTTCTGTTTTCTTCAATGAAAATGTAAATCAATTCAGGGGCAAAATCCAACCACGCGGTAATTGTGGTTTGATTTAATTTCTGAAGGCGTTTGTTGGGATTAGAAAAGAAAGCTCTGGCATCCTTGATGTCAGTGGTGTTGCATCATTTGGACAGAAGTGGAGTGATGGGTGCTGAACACTAGATGAGCCTGTTTTCATGAACTATCGGTCTTTGCTTGATGTTTCAGCTGATGAAGAGTTTGATGAGCTGTGCTTTCAGTTCGGGCTGGAGCTGGATGAAATTGTAAGTACTTTATTTCAAAGCTGACCAACCCAAAGGTCTTTTTTTGATATTAAATATACATAAAACCAGATGTTTCTCTGTGGAAAGCAAATTTGTGTATGAACCGAAACATGAAGAAATCCTTCTGCTCTTTACCATAACAGACCTCGGAGAAAGACATAATCAGCAGAGAGCAGGGTGACTCCAAGGCCTCAGGAGCATCTGAAGTCATTCTCTACAAGATTGATGTCCCTGCCAACCGCTATGACCTGCTGTGTCTGGAAGGGCTTGTTCGGGGATTGCAGGTCTTCAACAATAAGTAAGTCATGTCTCGTTTACTAGTAATGTAAACCTCCCATTGCCTTCATCGCAATTTAAAAGTTTGTTGTTAATCATGTGCGTGATACCAAATGCCACAGACCTCTAAAAAGAAAAGATCTGTTGGGAGTGTGGAGCAATTAGTTGTGTGTTGATATAGTGCTGTGAGGTAAAGACATAAACAACAAATAAAATAAATAAGAACCAAGGAATTATTTGCTTTTTATTTCTATTTTTGTTTGTATTATAGACAGTCAATCACCACTGGTTTAGCATGGTGACATAAACATATTAATGCCTCACCTGAAAAAAGACAAAGAGCCAAAGAATGTACATTTTTGTGTCTGAATGAATTTTTATGTATGAATGCATTAAAAAAAACACTTAAAGACTTTGAGTCATCCAAATGCATTATATGCTTGTGAAATAAGATAGTCTAGGGAAAGTCTGCACCTGGGGACAATCCTGGAGGATGAATAAAATGAAGAAGCAACATTGAGAGAAGAATTCACAGGAAAATGCTTGAGAATTCCTGAAACTAGATTCTGAAACAGAATAGCTGTCATTAGGGATTTTGATGGGTGGGAGGTGTTTTTCTTTTCATGATTTTATTCTTAATTTAGTTTCCAGTCTGTCCTAAGAGAAATTTTAAGAATTTAAATACATTTAAAATAGACTAATAAAGTCATGAGGGAAATCATTATTGAAAGTTATTGCTTCTAAAAGCAGTTGAATTCTGGGGGTTCTTAGTCCAGATCAATAAGATATGTTTGTGTGTATGTGGATTTATTTTATAAACTGAAAAATTGAACTTTACATATATACAAGAAGTTAGTAATCATATGACATTATGTCCTTTTTCTCTGTCTGACCTTCCTAGAAATGAGTGCTTTGCAATGAATGTAGTGTAATCAGACTTACTTCACGTTTAATGTGGACAATTTAATTTGTGCTCCAGGATGAGGGCCCCTCGCTATACCCGTGTGAGCCCAGCCAGTGGGGAACCTCAGAGACTGATCATCACTAAAGAGGTGTGTGGAAACATTTAGATATTTTTAAGTGAATGGAGTTTGGAACTGAAAGCAGAAGCTTGTGGTACAAAGTAAATCCACGTTGTTCCACGCCTGTTGGTTGTTACTGATTGGTTGTGTGCAGACGGCAGCAGTGCGGCCCCACGCTGTGGCAGCAGTGTTGAGGAACATCACTTTCACTCAGGAGCGCTACGACAGTTTCATTGAGCTGCAGGAGAAGCTGCATCAAAATATCTGCAGGTGAGAGTAAGGGGGTGTAATGTCCAAATAAGAAAAGGTTCTCTTACCTTCTGCTTAGCCATGTCAGTCGTCAACAGCTATAGAAGCATATTTATGTTGTTATTGCTGTGAATGCTGAGAAACATTCACACCTACTGGGATCCTGTTTTCTTTCATACCTCATATCTACGCCTTTGTGCAATTTCAACAGTTGCACAAAAATTGAAAAGTTTCACTCGATCCACACTTTTCCAGTCTAACTTTTTGGTCTGCAAATCCTTACAGTTTTTCAAATATTCTGCTTCTTACTATTTTTCTCAAAGGAAATGAATGGAGAAATTAGTACATGTTTATGACCATTGGGTGGTGCTAAGGCCTTCTCGTAGTTCTGCAAATCCTCAAACAGGTTACACATTTATACAGTTTATTCAATTTTAAATTGTATACAAATGTATTTTATATTTTATCATCTTACCTCCAAATTTTGTTTTTGCAGTTCATGGGGTTTTTTTTTTTTTGTTTGTTTTTTTTAAAAAGCAGATTTTTCTTCATACCATAACTTTGCTCTTGTGATGTAAATGTGCAGAAGTCTGCATTTTTTATTTTTTTATTTATTTTGTTGGTCAGGTTGCTCACTCGTCATGAAGGGCAGCTGTAGTCACAGGTTCAGGTTTGGTCTCGTACTGTTTCAGCAGAGTTCAGTTCACATTCAGCTCCAAGCATTCACACCTGCATTGTCAACGGAAACTCAACCCTTCTAGTTGTCATTATCATTTAACGTGATGAAGTTGTGCAAATAACTGTGCAGGAAGAGGAGTCTGGTGGCTATCGGCACCCATGACCTGGACACCGTCTCGGGGCCTTTCACGTACACAGCCAAACCTCCTGGAGACATCAGCTTCAAGCCGCTCAACCAGACCAAAGAGTACACCGCAACCCAGCTCATGAGCCTCTACAAGGTGAATGCTGACAGACTCGGTGCTCGTCCAACAAGCAGCTTGTGTTTTTGAGCAATTCTGACCCAGTGTTGTTCTCTTGATTCATGCAGACGGACAGTCACTTGCGGCACTACCTTCACATTATCGAAGACGAGCCTGTATACCCCATCATCTACGATAGCAATGGCGTTGTCCTATCAATGCCGCCCATTATCAATGGTCTGTATCTGTGTTTTAAGTGTGGTGTTATTTTCTGCAGTCTTTTACCAACATTTGACTTACTTAACACTTGCAACCTTTACAGTTGATTTATTTTATAACATTTTTACATACAAATTGAGAAGTTTGTCTCTTTTTAAACATCAGATTTTAAAATAAAGGGAATACTGTATTTCTGGTCCTGATAAAAAGTTTTAGAAAAGTTGAAAGGTTACTTCTTTTTTTTCTTTTCAAGGAATTGTGACTCAATAGAAACTCACTTGTATGTAATACTAAATACTCTTCCTTCTTCAAGGGGACCATACAAAAATCACCTTGCAGACGAAGAATGTCTTCATTGAGTGCACAGCGACGGACCTGACAAAGGTACAAAATATCTGTCAGTTACTAGGAAACTCTTATAATGAGAAACGGACTTAAATCCAACCATTTCTTCTGCAGGCAAAGATTGTGTTGGACATGATGGTGACCATGTTTAGCGAATACTGCTCACAGCCTTTCACGTAAGTCAGTGCTGTATTATGTGGGACCTGGATTCTCAGCTTTTTAGGCGGAACAATTAAGAAAAACACGAAACATAGACTTGCTTAGGGTCAAATATGTTTACTTTAAGTGGCTGCATTAAAATAGCAAGTAACCTGAGTAGGTTGAGTTTAACTCAAAAGAGATTCTGTCTTACAAGGTGATGTTTTCCATCATCTGTTACAATCTTATCCAACCTACAAGTTCCATAAAGATTCCTGGACATTTACTCACTATTTTTCACTTTATGATTACTTCCTTACTTTGACGTAGTAAAACAGGATTATGTTGAATTTCTCTCACTGAGTTTGTCATTTTTTTATGTGTAAGATACTTGTATTTTTTTGTCCACAGATGAGCAATTTACACATTTCCATCATGTCTTACAGGGTGGAGGAGGCAGAGGTGGTGTACCCAGATGGAAAGACCTGCATATACCCAGTACTGTATCCCCTTCTTCTCTCAACGTTTTGTTGTGTGTATGTGTGATTTAAGCTACTACATTGATTCCTTTTACCATCTTCTTTGTGCTTTAGGAACTGGCTTACAGGAAGGAGAAGCTGTCCAGCGAGTTCATCAACCGAAAAGTTGGCTTTAAGTAAGAATTCCTTATATGGATATAATGTGTCCTGTTCCCCTGTCTAGGGAGGTGTTTCAGGCATTCCCAGCGGGAAGGAAGCTCGGAGGCAAACCCAGGACACGCTCGGACAGTGCCTCGGTTTTTACCTGGAAGTGTTAGACGAGGTGGCCGGGAAGAGTTCTGAGCCCAAACTTTGTATAAATGGAAGCTCGTGGATGGAAGAGATGAAAATCAGTGCACAGAGTTACCAGTTTGGTCTAATTTTGTTGGGTAGCCCTGATATGGGTCTTGTCTTTTTGAATTTTATTCATTTTCACAAGATCATACTAAATCTTGTACCAAACAGTTAGTCTGAATTTTTGTCAGTTTTTTGAGCTCCTTTTCATAGATGCCAGGGTTTGAAATGAACACGTTGGGCTTGTTTTTGGGCAGGTAGAAAGTTCCACCCTGTTTGTTTAATTTATGGAAAAACAACAGTAATGACTCTTATTTATTTTTCTGTATTTAGAACTGTGGTGTTATTCTTATAGTTATCCGCTAGCCATCCATGATGCTTTGCTTTGAGCCTGTTTTTATCAGCTGCACACTGGTCCTCAGGTTCCTGAACATAATCAGTCTGTTGATCATATAGATTGGCATTTCTGAGTTCGATCACTCTGTATTTTGGAAAAACGATCAACAGACGGGATTTGGGTGTAAAATGTTGCTGCAACCATTTAAAGTTGTCCCAGTTTCTGATAAAAATCCATCTGCATGTAGTTGAAGTCTGAAGTAGCGTTGATGCGATGCAGACAAATAATCACATTTTCTTCATTTTCCCAGCAGAAGACAAATGAAAATAGAAATGAGCACACAGTTGTTTCACTTCAGTTTGTCCTCAGTGACTCGGCTTAAATCACTTTTTTTTTTTTTCTTTTAATAAAGTGTCTTCTTGTTTTCCTCCTAACAGCGAGTCCACTGAGAGAATTGCTCAGCTGCTCACCCGGATGTGCCTGCTCTCCAAGGCCACCGGTGTCGGTGATGAGATTGAGGTAGAGATCCCACCCACCCGTTCAGACGTCATCCATGCCTGTGACATCATGGAAGACGCCGCCATGGCCTATGGTTTCAACAACATTACACGTACCACGCCGCGCACTTACACTGTAGCCAACCAGGTACGTTGCTTTCTTATTTTTAATCATGTCACATTGCTTTAAAAGAATTCCATTAGTATAACCTGTTGTTCTGTTTGTTTACAGTTTCCACTTAATAAACTAACAGAGCTGTTGAGACAAGACATCGCAGCAGCCGGATTCACGGAGGCTCTAAACTTTGCCCTGGTGAGAAAGCCATGAACATACACAGATGCTATCTTTTTTTTTCTCTGCCTTATATGACATGATGTTTTTTTCGCTTCTCTTTCTGCAGTGTTCCCAAGAAGACATTGCTGACAAACTTGGAAAAAAGATCTCAGACATCAAGGCAGTCCATATCTCCAACCCCAAGACAGCAGAGTTTCAGGTAACAGAGAGAATCACAAAGGCCGTCTAAAGTACATGTTGCACTTTACTGTCTCATAAAATATTGCAATAATTTAGAATTATTGTGACAAAAGATGGTAGAGTGTACATGAAGCATATGACTAAGAATCAGTTTTCAGGTTTCGTCAGATGCACAGAGAGCTTCTTTTTGTAGTTCAAATCATATTCCCACTACATTTACTTCTCCCTACTCAGCCTGGTAATTCACATTCTCTCTGAATGGAACAGCCTGAGACAAAGGATCAATAAAGACCTCCATTAGATGGGTTGGAGCTGAACAGCTGCAAAACACAGTGGAAACTGCTCACCTGCATATGAGCTGTTGGTTTACTGCCTTTCTAGAGAAACCAACAATAACCAATAAGCGGGTTAGCAAGGTTTGTCAAGTCTAAAGCCAAGATTTCCAAGTGGCTTTTTTTTTTGTTGGTAAATCTGGCTTGAGCAGCACTGTGATCTTCATATTAATTTGCCTGTAAAATCTTTCAGTGATTGTTTTTATCATCATATCCAAGATCACCTTATGTTGAAACAGCATTTGAAAACATCAGACAGCCACAGTGGACTCTCATATTTTAGTCAAATTGAAAACACTTGATTGATGCATTTCCATCATAAAAGGATCATTCTTTCAACCAGTAAGTCTATAAGATAGCTGGTTTTTCAGGAGCTTTGGCCTGAACCAGACATCAACTCTACTGAACAGAAATAAGTTTGAGTTAATAACATGATGCAATAATCAGCTGATGGGAAAATATTAAATATCCAAACCTGTGATAAATAAATAAAAAGTATATTATGCCATCAAAGAGTCTTTGCAGTTACAGATCGACAAAATGAATTTAAGTCTATATTTTGTGTTTCTATGGTAATGCAGAATTGCATGCAGAATATATATATATATATATATATAGTATAAATTGTCCTGATTTTACTAGCATTCCTGTTCTAAATTGCTGATATGACATAATATAATACAGATTAGAAAGCATGTTAGTGTGTCAGAATATTCATTTATTTTCAAAATCTGCTTTCATCTTGTTCTGGGCCACAGGGATGCTGAAACTCATCCCAGCTGTCACTAAGCAAGAGTCGGGACAAGCTTAAGACAGGACACCAGTTCATCACAGTATCAGACTATTCAGTAAATAAAGATGAAATAAAATGTTTTACGGGACAGAGTCTGAAAAAAAACATGCACTGTTTAAGTTGAGTATTTGTAATAAAATTACAAAAACTATTGAAAAGAAAATTCTGCATCATCCAACCCTTGAAATGAGTTGAAAAACAAAGATACAATTTGAACAGGATAAACCAAGGGGTTCTGTTACAACAGCAAAAATTTAAAATTTAATTTCTTCTTTTGGTGTCATCACTCTATTTAAAAAAAAAAAAAAAGGGAATACATACAGAATCTTATATGGAAAGCCAGGGTAAACAAATCAGCATTGCAGTTCCAGTTACGCTTCATTGGACCTTTAGTGTTTCTCACTAAACTTCACATAGATAACTATTGTAAAATAAAGTGTGAGGTCAGTGTCATAGTGTCTGATGAAAATCACTTCCACATACCATAAAATGCCTAGGGCCCCTATTTGAATGACTAACAACATTTCACATTAAACATGTAAAGAAGCTAACTTTCAGAAGGGTGAATTCATTTCGAAAGGTTCAGCAGCAGCACAAAACCAGTGGCCCAGCATTCATAAGCTGTATTGCTATTTCTCCACTAGAGGGCGCTCTCTTCCCATTGTCAAACTGCAGCCGTGTTTCAACTTCACCGCCTTTTCTTTTTACAATTGCTCTCCACCAGGTGGCGCGCACCACATTGCTACCTGGTCTGCTGAAAACCATAGCTGCCAACAGGAAGATGCCCCTTCCCCTCAAACTGTTTGAGATTTCTGACGTGGTGCTAAAGGATGAGACCAAAGGTTGGTGTTCAGACATGCAAGATGACTTTCCCCCCTACAAACAATCAGTCTTGTTTAGTTGTTTGTTTTTTCACATTTTATTTATTGTGGCAGTGGAAATGCATGATATTCAAATACCAAATGTTTGCCATGTTGGATCAGAAAACTCCCTTAAAAGTTCTGAGAAGATTAAATTATGAATAGCCTAAAATAATTTTTTTTTTTTAATGTCTAAATATAACGGGTGAACTTTTGTGGAGATATATGTGGTCACAGCTGAAGATTGATTCACCCAAAGTTTGAACACCTCGTGTTCAAACTTTGAACACTTCTAAGTAAGTGACTGGTGTAACACTTAAGTCCTGCATACTCTCCAACATCCAGATGTCGGGGCCAGGAACAGCCGGCGTTTCTGTGCTGTTTACTACAACAAGAGCCCGGGCTTTGAGGTGATTCATGGCCTGCTGGACCGGACCATGCAGCTGCTGGAAGTTAAGGCGGTCCGCGGAGACGGATACCACATCCAGGCTGCAGATGGTGAGATGCAAGGGGAGGGTGGAGAATGGAAACCAACAACAACAAAGAAATCTTGTTAAGTGCAAACTCTGTTGGTAAACATCTCAAATCAGTGTTGGCCTAGCCCAGGTCCTTGAAGGTCACTCCCCTTCATGTTTTAGATGTTTTCCTGCTCACCTGATTGAAATGAATGAGTCACCGTCAGCTGGTCATCCAGATCTGCACAAGTCTGACAGTAACCCTTTCATTTACATCAGATGCAAATGAAAACATGAATATCAGGTTACATATAGGAGAAAAAATCTAATTATCTGTGCTGTGGAGCACTTGAAGTCATGTGAAAAAGAAAAAAGTACTTTCTCTTTCAGTTTTAAGATTTTATACACCAGAGCATTAAACAATGATCTGGTCTTTACTAGGTCTTAAACTTCTATAAATACAACAGCACAAGTCGTATTGTGCCATGCCAACTAATTAACATAAACTAAGCCAAAGGGAGGAATCAGTGTGTGGAAAAAACCAAGTGTATGTTTGCCGTTTTCATAGAAATTAAGAAGGCATTTACTTGATAAATGCACTTTGTTGATCATCAGCATGTGTGACCACCTGAATAAAAGCAGGGGTTTTGGCAGTTTGCTGGTCTGGAGAATTAACACACGTTAACACAATTCCAAGGAGGAAAGACATAAGCAATGAAAACCAAATTTTGCTGCCCATCAATCTGGAAAGCGTTATCAGAGTACGTCCAAACAATCCGACAAGGGCTCGACCAGCCCTCGTCAGAACCACAAGATATGACCTTTACTCTGAAAGACTCGTGAACCAAAAAGGTCAAACCTCTAAACTGACAAATGCAAGTTAATCATAATATGTCACTGCTGCAGTAAGAGGAAAGTTGCTCTTTACAGACAGATCCACGAGACAATTGGGTTGTCTTGCTGATAATTCCAGTGAAATTGGTAACCAGATACATTAGAGTCCAGTGTCTGAAGCATTACACAGACCAGTCTTCCCCAGAGAGACTCTTCTGTATCATGAGTCCTTGATTCATCACTCACTTCCTCATTTATCTCCAGTTTCTTACTCCTCATTCTCGCTTATCTCTCCAACTCCATTTCTCCCTGCTCTCGGCTCGCACGCTTCAAGGTCAGTGTAGTTTGCAAGCTCCAAGGTCTTCGCTGCCTCTTTGGCCTAGACAGACTGCAAATCAATGGGCTCAAGTATCGGCAAGTGAGAGAATGGAGGCAGACAGGAAGTGAGAGAAATGGATGAGACTGCAGAGTGGGGAAAAAAACGAAGGGAAGAATGGCAGTGACGACCAGAGCTCGAAAGACTGTGTAATATCGGCGGTGTTAGAGATTGCATGGGAGTAACATCATCCATTGCGGTGTCAAGTAGTGAAATAAATTGGCAAGTGCAGCTCCACCCGCGGGTACTTAGTAATGCCAGATATAATGATTTGTAATGTCAGATGGCCATTTTTTTTAAGAATGTGCACACATGCATCCTTAAAACTCCCAGAACTGGCTTAAGACACAGAAAACTACACTCAGAGCTCTCACTCCATCTATCTCTAATAATCTTTCCATGCTCTGCGCACCAATAGCCCATTTCCCCCCACATGTGTCAGCGTGTCTTTAATCCTTTTACAAGGTTATGACCTGCTTTAAGAGCTTACCTGCCACATATTCTTGGGATGTGTCCATCAACATGGTGAAGCATTGCTACACCTACCTCCCAGTCACTCCTGGGGATTATTAGCCAGCTGAGCTTCCACCACTCGGTGTGGAAAACAGAATGTGTAATGAGTCAGGGGATCAGAAATGGAGCAAGAATCACTTAGGAGACAGATGCCCGTGTTTCACTTAACAACTGTGTCCAATGCAAGGTCTCTGTGCATTTGTCAGGGCAGAGACTCCGATGATGCCACTCTTTTGGGTTCGCTCACTGACCTTGTGGGCTGAATCTGTGTGTATTTTTGAAGGTTATTGAAACTGCAGTATTCAGATATTTCTTTAACATCCAACACATTAAGGAACTGATGAGCAGGCATGCTTTTAAAAATGTGGAAATCTGAACTTTGATGTAAGTGAAAGTTAGACTAAAGAAAAAAAAAATCTGAGCTGCACTGATGTCACAGGTACTGTTTGATGAATGCAGGTAGTTTCTCTCAGTGCCATGTACACTGTCTTACTAATGGAAATACTTAATAGACCGTAAAATACATTATTCTGCAGCTGAATACCCCCCTCCTCCCAATCCAAGAGAAACCTAATGAACGCATTTATTCTTCACTCTACCTATCTACTTGTGTTGAGTACTATTCAAATATATTTGTTATGAAAAGGGAAGCAGATAGTTTTTTGCCTCCCAATTTAAAAACAAACGAAAGAGAGAAGAGCAGGGTGCAGGGAAAGTATGTTTGGAGCTCTTTAAAAGTCATTGGAAAATAACCACAACATGTGGAAGAAGGTACTCTGGTCTGATGTGACTAAATCCGAACTTTTTGGAGATTAGCAGACCTTTTGTAATGTAAATAGTGTGTGTGGTGATCCTCAACATCTCTCTTCACAAGAACAGCATCCTCACTTTGAAGAGAGGTGATGACAGCGTAATGCTGTGGGGATCCACATGTTAAGGTCGAAGTAGATTGGATGAGTGTTTGTTATGAAAAAGAACAAATGTATGCAGAGAATGCTGCTTTTTTTGGTTTTAAAAGTCCCTAGTTTTAATGCCGGTCATGTTGGCTGCTTGCTGGTGTTTTCTAAAACATTGATGATTCCTGTGGCAACGTTAGTCAGTTTATATGTTGGTGTTGATCTGCCTTTCCCTGTGTCTCTGCTAAAAGCTGGAGAGTGGGTGGAAAGCTGCCAGGCTCAAATGGAAGATTTTCATTGACTGACTAGTTATTTAAGTTATAGCAGAGCTATTATTATAGTTGCCATGGCATCCCACTTTGGGTGTAAGTGGATGACGCTTGAACTGACGCAAACATATTCCACCAATTTGATATCCTTCACAGAAACGGAGAAAGAAAATACAGAAACGGAGCAGCTGAAGTTGGTGGCGAAGCTTCTTTCTTTAGTGCCATCTTGACTCCTGCAAGTCTTGTAATTATTCACCCGTAGTAATGAGTGAACGTCTAAGCAGTGGGCTCTGGAAGCCATTAGCAAGGCAGCGTGGGAAGACCTAGTGCATTATGGGAGAATGTAATGTTTGTGTGTGGGGAGCTGTTGCCATAGAAACCCTTGTATCTTGTTATCTCTCTCTTGACAAGTCTCCTCCAAGTCTGTTTGCCTGTGTGTGTGTGTTTTTGTTTTTGTTTTTGAACAAAGTGAGCAAATTCCTTTCACTTTGACAAGTTTTTTTTCCCTTCAGTATTAATGGAGGCTTTTTATTACCGCTGGACTGATGTTTTATGTCAGACACTGATACTTAGTGCAGCTTCAAATTGTAATTTAGATGGAAAAATATGTGTAAAAGACCAAATGAAAAGGAAAAAAAAAACCTGTGACATTTTCAGTTTTCACGTTCTTCCACATCTAATGACTTTGAGGACACTTTGCTTTGTGTCCTCAAAGCCACTTTGAGGACAGATCTAAGTTGTCCTCCCCTCCCCTCCCCTCCCCCTTTGAATCACCAGTTCTGTTTTCTTTCAGATTCCACCTTTTTCCCCGGTCGCTGTGCAGAGATCTTTGTCCGTGGAAAGAGTGTAGGGCGTCTCGGAGTACTCCATCCAGATGTCGTCAACCGCTTCGAGCTGACCATGCCCTGCTCTGCCCTGGAGATGGACATCGAGCCCTTCCTGTGATTTCACCTTCCCATACATCTACTAAAAACTTACACAGATGCTTATATTCCAAGATTTTTTTCCCCCTGTAAATCTAAGATTTATATATATATATAAAAAAAGGATGATTTGTTATATTGATTATCCGTTTTGCTGATCATCTGGAGGTCTAATCTGTACTGCATTATAATGTGGAGCCATAACTGCTTTTACTCAAGGAAGAAGAATTAAAAATTAACAACAGTTTGCTGTGTTTGTGCATCTGTGTGTGGGCTTGTGCATGCCTGGTCTTAATTTAGGCTTTTTATGCCTTGGTTAGTGCATGGTAATTAAACTCAGTGACTCATTACCTGTTGCTTTGATTCTTTCAGTGGCCACACTGCTGAAACCCTCCTCACACATGACGTCCCTATGCAGGAACTCGTCCAGCACAAGTTCGCCACGCGGGGTGAATCCTCGCCAGCCCCAACTTGCTGCCCACCTTCCACAAAAACTGTGTTTGGTGACATGAGCACACAAGAAGGCCTGAAAGTGCTCGATAATTTCCTGGCTGACAAGAGCTACATGGAGGGTTTTGTGGCATCCCAAGCTGATACTTCCATGTTTGATGCCATCCCATGTCACCCCTCACAAACCTTCTGCCACCTCTGGCGCTGGTATAACCACATCAAATCTTTCCAGATGGAGAGAGCTCGTCTCCCATTAGCCAAGAAACAGTTTGTACTCCCACCTACCAACCCCTCCGCATCAACAAACGGCACCAGCGATGATGACATCGACCTTTTCGGTTCTGACGACGAGGCTGAGAGTGCAGAGGCAGCCAGAATCAAGGAACAGCGCCTCGCTGAGTATGCTGCCAAAAAGTCTAAGAAGCCAGCAGTCGTCGCCAAGTCCTCCATCCTGCTAGATGTCAAGCCCTGGGATGACGAGACGGATATGGCCAAGCTAGAGGAGTGTGTCCGCAGCGTCAGCATGGACGGGCTGCTGTGGGGGCAGTCCAAGCTGGTGCCGGTGGGCTATGGCATAAAGAAGCTCCAGATAGGATGTGTGGTGGAGGATGATAAAGTGGGCACTGATATGCTGGAGGAAGCCATCACCACCTTTGAGGATTATGTCCAGTCTGTAGATGTGGCTGCTTTCAATAAAATCTGAATTCATCGCTGGAATAGTACCGTCATATCTGGCTTCATTTCTGGCTGAAGTTCACTGATATGTGACGCACATTCACAGACTGTATGTATCAGTATATATTTAAATACCTCAATAGAGGTACAAAAAAAAAAATCATCAGACATTAAATAAAGCCACTCTAACTTTTAATTCAGTGCTCTGCTTGAGCTATTTTTTAATGAGGTTATAATGCATCATTGTTCCCAGTGGATTTCTGTATTTATGTAACTTGTGTGGATAACAAGGTACCTTATAAATGAAGTCTGACAGGTGTTTCAGCATTCCTTCTCAGCCAACGGTAGCAAAGCAATGTGAGCACTTTCCTGCCTGTAGTGAACATAAAGTCACCAGGCCACTGTGGCACAATAGATGGCTTGTTCCAACCTGCTGAGTGATGCGACTGGAAGGGCCAACATGGGCATCATGGAAATGAATTCTGTAGAACAGGTTTAGATCTGAATTCCCTTACTGGCCTAAGCTTGTCTAGCTCGAGGAGGGGTTTCCTCATTTCAAGAGGGGACTGGTGTACTGTATTCTCAGCAGCTAAAACACTTAAGAAACAGCTCTAGCCTTTGCTACAAATAAAAACGAATGGACAGAGTTAGAGACCAAAAAGAACAATTTGCTGTGTGAGCATATTTTTTTTTAGTTATTTCAGCTACAGGTCAGTCACTGCTGTGAATCATTCCTGCTGAGGACTCATGCACACAATACAAAAAAAAAAAAAAATCATTTAATGCATAATGAAATAAATAGGTTCATTTTTGGTCCAACTCTTACATTTTAGTGAGATGTTTGCAGGTCATAGAAGACCAAGTAGGATGAAAACTCGGTTCACCAGTATCGAATTAACAAGTCCAACAGCTGTATATGTGATGAACTTTGAGGGCACTTCTATCTCTTTTCTCCTCCTGGCACTGCTGTCATCCTTTGGCACCTTGTGCCATAAATACAACATGCGTAAACTCATTTTTTTCACTATCTGCCGGGTGCCCACCAATGCCACCGCTCCCACCAGGAACCGCCCGCTACCAAGAACCACTGATGTTGCCGTCAGTGTGGGTAGGGGTACAGGCAACATCCCCTGGGGCTCGAACGTCTGTCCCAGCTGTTCATTTACCCAGTATCCCACTGAACACCCGGTACATACTCCCAGAATGGTGGTCGTGTCCCCCCTTGTGGTGCTGTAATGATCCAACTCTGGGTACGTATAGCTCAGGAGGAATAGCAGCGATGGTACCACAATGGGGGAGATCCGGCTGGTCAGCTGGAATTGGTCAAAGGTTTCCCAGTAAGGGTACGTGAGCAGAATGAGGACCGCAGAGATCAGAACACCACTGACCACGTCCTGAAAGCAAAACAATGACAGTATTTGTCAGGGAAACTTCAGATATTCATCAAGCTTCCACCTGAACCCGGATAGCTTAGCTGATGATCAGTTACCCTCCTTCTGCAAGGGAAATACTGCCCCAGCTTTAAGCCACCTCATGAAGGATATTTCTACTAAAAATGTAACCCCTCCCCCCTCCCAACTTAGTACGGGTGAAAGACAGGGTACACCCTGGACAGGTTGCATTATAAACATACAGTAATACCTTAATGTGTATTTTGTGAGTTACCGGATACCAAAATTTCCCAAAGGGGATTAATAAAGTATCTATCCATCCATCTGTCTATCCATCTATCTCTCAGCCCCTCACTGATGCTGCTTTTGTCCTAAACCATCATTATGTTCACCTGTTAACATGAGTTATTTTATTCTCTCTTACCTAGGTTCAGCACTAAATTATAAATTGTCAAGCTTTTTTTTTTTTTTTTTGGTAATGTGCTGCAGGTCAAATGAGGTGTTTACAATTAAGAGACTAAATTAAGTTGATGAGAAAAAAGGCATTAAATATCTTTGGTTCTTACTGTCTGCAAAGAAATGCAAGTCAGTAGTTTTCTTTCTTTTTTTTTTCTTTCCAAACTGTCCCAACTCTTTTTTTTTTTTCCAGATTTGGGATTTGTTGTGGAAAAAACCTATCAATACCTTTGTATCATATGTTTAAACCACTACGGTGACTATCTGGGTTTGACTAAGAGGTCCTAGCTCAGTAAAGAATGAAGACTTGAGAGATGGTTCGAGTTCAGCAGATTTAATATTACCTTTGCAAACGGGTCAAAATGTACACCTCAAGTTTCAATGCAGAAGTGACAACGTGATACAGAACACAGAGATTTTTAAGCTTCTAGCTTAACCTTGATGGTCTGCTACCCGTCATAACAATCTTGTCGTTCAAACAATCTTGCCGTGCGTAACTATCTTTGCCATGCAGACCAACAGTCGCCAAGACAAGGACAGAGAACTGAATATGTGTCGATCTAGGTCAGAGTGGAGCGACCAGAGTTTAATCATTCCTTCCCAGGACTGTTGTTTGGTATGTTGTATCTCATTTATCAGTGTTATCAGGTTTGTGTATGTGCATGTGTATATATGCATAGACCATTTGCCTATGTTTATCCAGGACTGTATACATAAATACTACTATATCCTGCTTGTTTTCTTCTTTTTGTGTTTATCTGTTAGGCACAATGAGCTTTTGAGCATCGAAATGTGCTCACTAAATAAAATAGCCATTGCCTGGAAGTTTAATGAAACGCACTTATGAGTTATAAATCCTGCATTTGGCTTGAATCTCTCAAGTCACAGTGTATACAGTGTGTATGTGTGTGTGAGTGTGTGAGGGGAATGGCTCACCAAAACTGAGTGCATGCCAGTGTACAGACGGCTCAGAGACACCAAAGACGACAGCGTCACTGCAATCAGCAGTCCCACCTCGAACTGGAACTGGGACACAAAAAGTAAGTCGTAAGCGTGTAAAGTTTATTTATATAGCACTTTTCACACATAAAAAGATAAGACAGGCATAAAACAGAAAGCATAAAACAAACATAAAACATTAAAAACACAAGATAGAACATAAACGAGACACTACCAACCCAAGCTTTTCTAAATAAGTAGGTCTTAAGCTGCTTTTTAAAAGATTCAGTTGAACTGAGGCAACGTAGAGAAGCAGGAGACCACAGGACTAAAAAACCGTCACCTCTGGTCTTTACGCCGCTATCGTGATGACTAACGACAGCGCCACGCTAACAAAGATCCCTCCCTGCTTGATTGACGGAGGATGACAAGCACTAATGCAGAGAGTTGTTTGCATACAATAGGTCACACACAGTTGCTCCACACGAATAACACCGGATCATTTTTCATTTGATTTGTTTGTCCTATTAGTTTGCTAATAAACGGTCTATTTGTCAGCTCTTTCAGTGTCTAGGTAGAACTCTTTCTTTGCCATTTCTCCAGTCTCTGCTTCTGTCATCACCTCACTGCTCCTTTATTCCTCTACTGTCTCTTCGTCCTCTCCCCTTTCCTCCTTCACCTATGGCAGTGGGTTTTACCCCCCATCAAATTTCAATAACAGTGAGAAGAGAGGCATCTTGCATTCATTTACCTCCTCCACCCCTCCTTCACCCCCTTTCTCCTCCTCCTCCTTGCCTTTTTTCCTCCGTCTTTTCCTGTTCTTTGCAGCTGGAAGCCTATTCAGTGGTAGTTCATGAAGAGATTTTTTTTTTTTATATGAATAGCCACAAAGGCTGCCAGGGACGGGAGGGGGTCAGCCTGTGATTGACTGTCGTGACCTCCGACCTGCTTCGGGAACAGGCCGAGTTGCCTCGAGGACTTGTGGCTATTCAGAAGCCTCTGTAACAGCCTGCTACTCATCTATAGCTATGCATGCTCTTTTCTTTCAGGGGATTCCTTGGGAAATATCAGGGCACAGTTAAGTACTCTACTGTACACGGGTGTCTGGTGTTGATCTGATTTCTCTGACCCTGAGAACAGCGAGCCACTTGGAACCCGCTCGAAATGATGCGACTGTAAATCAGCCTGTCTACTCAAGAGACTTTAAGGCACGAACTAAAGGATTTCACATTTACGTTGCTCTTCAACGCAACACAGCACTTGATTAAGACAGCCTGTGATTGAGACTTTGAGTGTTTTATTGACTAGAGCGGCGGAGATAAAGAGAAGAAGAATCGGGAGCAGGAGGGGTGTGACGAAGCGGGCTGACAGTCATTGACTCAGTCCAGTCTATCAAGGGACGAGACAGCAGCTTGATGGGTGTGGCTGATAGTGACTGATGGTGACTGCTGCTCCTGGCTCCCACAGCTTATTGTCCAGCAGTTCACTCAGGTCTCTGTGACGGACAGCAGGGCAACGGGCTTCATCCCAAAATGCCATCCAAGGGCTCCTACTGATTCTCATCCAACCTAATTCCACACTGATCAGAGAGAAGGCGCTCACTTGGCTTGGTTAATTTAACAAGTTCAATTAAACTGGTCTCTAGTTCATCTTGGATAGAATCCATGAAATGAAGGGGTAGTACAAGAGCTCGTCTAATGAAGCACTTCATTGTCAGAATTACAGTTCAACACCCACTTAAATTGGCTTCCAAGTGTTAATGAAGGTTGAAGCAATTCTCCAGTTAGGGATCTTGATGAAGCTGCTCAACACGGTAATGAGCTGCGTCGTGACAGTAACAGTTAACTATCACAGTAATGAATGAAAATTAAAGTAAATAAGTAATACATAAGAATAGGAAAGAAAATATATTTCCACTTGCATGTATGCATTTGCATGTTAGAAGGTGCTTTTACTGAAAAGAAATGTCTAAAAATATATATCAGATTGACATAAGGCAAGGCAAGTTGTTTTATATCGTGCATTTCTGCAACAAGGCAATTCAAAGAACTTCACGCAATGAAAACATGAAAAATAAAGAAGAAAAAAAAGATTATGATTTTCAGTGCAGCTGCATAACAATGAAAAGTTAGATTTAAGCCAGGGTTACATGTACTACTGAAATTACAGGCGTTCAAATTTAAATTCAGAATGGTTTAAATAATTCAGCTGCAGACAGCTGCAAACTAATGAGTTGTTTAACCTTGATTTAAATGAACTGAGGGTTTCAGCATTCCAGCAGTTTTCTGGATCTGTGGGGCATAAAAGCTGGATGCTGCTTCTCCATGTTTTGTTCCGATTGTGGGGACACAGAGACCTGAACCAGAAGACCTGGGAGGTCTGGATGGTTGATATGGCAACAACAACTCTCTGATGTCCTAAACCATTCAGTTAGTTCTAAACTAACAGGAGTATTTTAATGTCTGTTGTCTAAGATAGAGGGAGTCAGTGTAAGGACCTCAGAACTGGAGTGGTGTGGTCCACTTTCTTAGTTCTAGTGAGAACTCAAGCAGCAGCATTTTGGATGAGCTGTCTCACTGACTTTTTTAGGCAGACCTGTGAAGATGCTGTTGCAGTAATCAACTCACCTGAACATAAAGACATGGATGAGTTATTTTAAGATCCTGCTGAGACATTAGTCCTTTAATGCTGGAGATGTTCTTCAGGTGATAGAAGGCCAAATTTATAACTGTCTTGATGTGTCTCCGAAGGTTCAGGTCTGAGTCCATGACTACACCCAGATTCTGGGCCTTGTCGGTCATTTCTAGCTCTAATAACTGAAGCTGTGTGCCAACTCTTAAACACTCATTTTTATGTCCAAAAACAACTACTTTAGTTTTGTTTTTGTTTAACTGAAGAAAATTCAGGCGAATCCACTCATTGATTCGTTTTATGCATCTACTCAGCACTTGTATGGGCTTATTGTCACCACTTGACGCTGTAATGTAAAGTTGTGTGTCAACTGTGTAGTTATGGTAACTTATCTTGTTGTTTATTATTATTTGAGCTAATGGAAGCATATAGATGTTAAATAGGAGAGAAGCTCGGGGAATTCCACATGTCATTTTTGTCAGTTTGGATGTAAAGTTACCTATTCCCACAATGTGGTGCTATCCTATAAGTAAGATTCAAACCAGTGAAGTACTGTGCCAGAAAGTCCAACCCAATTTTCCAGTTGCTCAAGTAATATACCACGGTCACCGGTGTCAAATTCTGCACCGAGGTCCGATGATATCAGCACTCTAATCACTCAAAAAGGATATTAAATGTGCAGGAGTCACTTTTCTCAGAACCCTAGGAAGAAAGGCATTTGGAATATCGGTCTATAGTTACTTTACTTCCTTAAAAGACAGTGGATTCAAATTAGGGTTCTTAAGAAGCAGAACAATGACATGCTTAAAATTGTGGAAATGAGCCAGAGCCCAGAGTATTATCAAAAATGTCTAATAGCACAGGGAACAGCCCAATGGGAACAATGTCTTGAATGGAGGAGGACGAGGTCATGAGTGAGAATGTGTGCTCCAAACCTTCTGAGGAAATATGTGGAATTTACATGAGAAATTCTGCAAGGGTCTTGTTGGAGTTGAGATGGGACATTTTCCACCTTATTTACATAATGAGCTAAAAAATTTTCAGCGTCTGAGTATCCAGTACTTCACTTTTTTAATTTCCCACTTAACATGGACGTATAGACTTTAACATTTTAATGTCGAGTACAATGTCCCATTGTCAGACACAAGAGAGGTTACATTCAAAGAAACAGATGGAATACTGCAAGACTGCACTTTCATTTGTGGCATTTGTTAATAATGTGACTTGCTAAATAAGGCAGGAGCCTTACAAGCTGCTTCCTCAGCCATATCATCAACTGATACCATGATACCGGGTGGAGTATTGACAAGCATGATGGGAAGGGTAAAGAGATAATAAAAATAGAAAACCTACATCCAGTTAAATTATTCAGTGTCATTCATTGTCAGATATTAAAATAATAGAAATAATAATTCATAATATAATTTTCAACAAAATTTCCACAGATGAGGTCTTTTACTAAAGAATGTTTGTACTGTTATAAATATATATGCAGTGAAATGAAACACAAAGTTAAAGGTTTCACATTATAATCTAGAATTAATTGATATTATACATAGATTATAATAAAAACCTCATGCCAAAAATATTGAGGCTGCCAACTGGTTAATAATAAAAATGAAAAACAAATATATTTATTGCTGCTAAAGGTGGTTCTACAACCTATTGAATCACAGGTCTTTTACAGATTATTTTCAACATTCTTTTTAAAAAAATGACAATGTAATATGCCATGTGGTGCTATTGATTTTAGGTTGGATTTATTTGACTTTAGCACCTTGTAATGGGGCAATGATTTTTACGTCCAGATCCTTAAACCTCATTAGAATTTAAGAGGCTGTACCTCCTGTTTCCCTGGCTGAAGTCCGTTACAGGCAACTCCTTTAGATGTCACAGGGATTTTGGATGCACATAGTACAGTGAACTTCTAGCCATGTTGGGAGCCTCATAATACAAACACAATTTTAAATATTGCTAAACATTTTTACAAACAGTTAGGAATTAACTGTCAGTAAACTCAACTCCCTGGTTAACCCTGTGTAGTGACAAAGAGACTATACATGAACCATGCTAATTGTACAATGGTAACATAGTTCATATATTTGTTAATTTGCACAATACATGTACGACTGCAGCTTTCAGTCATGATCTATATTATAATGTAGATAAATTAAGGATTTAGGTAAATCAAACTTTGACCTGATGATAATATTATCCAATCATATCAAGCTGACATAGTGTATATTCCCAACATATATCATTTCAATGACCCACAAAAATGTAATTTCATGAAAAAAAAAATAGGCAGCAGTTGTCAAAATACTTCATGGAAAACTAAAGCTATAAACTTTAACGCAGCACAAAGGTACTTCAGCAGTTTTTGCTTTAGAGGGTCTCCCTATAGGCGTAGATGTTCAGTGGCTTTAACGACATGGTCCAAGATTTACTCTTGTTCCGTCTTTTGCTCAGTCACGCTCTCCTTTTGGTTTCTGTTGTTACTTTCTTGAGTCTTTTAGTCTTCTCTTCAATGATGTCCACTGTAGCTTTGTGAACTAGTTTCATGATTGTTAATGTGTGACATTAGAGCCGTAAAACAATTCACAGTTGATTCAGGGAGCAACACGTGTGGGAAGCAGAAGATCCCTTGGGTGGGTTGTGTGGACAGAGGACCACAATAGATAGACGCCGCTTCCAAAAAGCAATCAATTATTCCTTCAAATGAAACTGAAACTAACATTTTAAGATGAAAAAAATCCTCTGTACACATGGTTTTACAAGATCAGTGCCATTAATACGCTTCATTCACAACTGTTTATCAAATTTCATGTAAATCCCTCCAGTACTTTGGTATCATATTTCCAATATGCTTTTTAAAAAAAACCTTTACAATTGCTAGATCCATAAATGGAACTATGTGTCCTGTTTTAGCTATGAGTCAGCATGTTTTTTTTTTCACAAACACTACAAAATATCTTTAAACTCTCACCAAGCTAGTTTAAGCTTATATATAATTAATACCTGCAGTGTTTTCCTTTTTTTTTTTTTTTTTTTTTTAAGGAAATGTTACAGACATTGCACTCATGCTCACCTGTATCCTGGGGAGAGCACTTAGTAAAAGAGTGAAGGAGATGGCAGTTGCAGCCATGGCGTGGGTGGAGGGCAGCCCGTATTCTGCCTCTACGCGTGTCTCCAGCTTGACCACCGGTGGCGAGGGAGGCCGAGGCATCTTCAACAAATCCTTCATCACCTGACCGATATACATCACCAACTAGAAGGGACAGACAGTTCACAGTATGAGTCTCTTACATGTTAGCCGTGCTGTGCGGTTTTTGTGGTGCAAAGCCTGACTTTAATCATTCATTGCAAGTGATCACCAGTTTCTTTATATTTAAATACCAAAATGTGACAAAGAACAATAAAAATCAAGTGGAAATAGAAGTTGATTTAAAAATTGGAGGAAGTAAAAATAAAAAAAAATTTTAAAAATCAGCATTAGTTTGTGCTTTAAATCTAACCTCACTCTCTCATAAATAAATAAACACCATCCTGACTTCAGGAGGAAAAAAGCTGCACAAAAGTGAAGATCCGGCACTAGGTGCAGACACTCCAGTCATACAGTTACTAAAATCTATTGTGAGAAACAGATAGCGGACTTTGCTGACTCATGGTCTTGAGCTGGCAGGTAGAAAGAGTGCTCATCACAGAATGACACAATCAGTGTAAGGTGCGTTTGTGTGTGTGTGTATGTGTGTGTGTGCCAGCCAAATGTGCTCTCCTTTCTCTTTCATGATCCCCTGCTGAGAGGCAGCACGCTTCAGTTCCAGGTTTATTTAAAGCTCTGCTTTGTATATTTAATGAATGGCTGTCTATGTCAGGAGAAGGGAGGCAGTGCACACAGAGGGAGCAGGATACTAATGTGTGTGTTTAAGGGACAGAACAGAGAGGTTGTTATTACTGTCCCTACCGACACTGTAATCAGGAAGCGGTTGTTACCATGGCAAATGAGATATGAAAGTACATCTATTGACCAACTGTTACGCTTCGCTTTTATGAGAGACAGATGTAGCAACACACAGATCGTTCCCTGAAGAGTGCAGGCAGGGATTGGACAATATTTAACAAGGCTGCAGGGATTTGCTCCCTTTAGCCACAAGGGCATTAGTGAGGTTCAGAACCGATGTTGGGAAATTACACATTGCATCTACCTCCATCACAACAACGCATGATCGGGGAGGTGTCAGGCCTCCGTGCAAACCAGCCAACTTTCCAATAATGCCACCTATGTGGTGAAACGCACTATTCTGAACTTCACAAAAATAGCCACAAAACATTATTCTACCACCTACATATTTCATAACTGGAATGACGATTTGAGGCCTGAAAACCTTCTTCTTCTCTGTCCCTGCAAACACAACAATGATCTGTACGACCAAACAGTTCAACTGACAACAGTCTCTTCAGGTGATGGGACACATTTCAAAAACTAAGATATTTGTCCATATGTGCAGCTGCAAACTGTAGCTTATTTTTTGGTGGTGGTTTGGAAGCCATTTCGCTCTTGTAAGCACAGTCAAAATGTCACTTCATCCTGTAGCACCGAGATTTCAATTAAATACAACACTTTAGGGCACCCACCAAAGTGTTCCTGTCTTTAGTCCTGGGTTTTGCATAAAGACTGGCAGCTGGGGAAAATAATAAAAATTGACCTGGCACCCATCTCATTAACATATAACTGGTTTGTTGAATCAAATGTATTTTGATGAAATAGGCTTGTTACCTCCATGAGGTTACATTTTTAGCAGTAAACAACATTAAATAAACAAACTGACATGCTAAGAAAGCTAATACCACAAAATGTTTGTTTGTAAGTAAATTGTTGAAACAACTGCTGAAAAGGTTTATTCATTTCAGGATAGAAAATGTTAAAGCACTGCATACACTTAGGAAAACGTTCAGAGTTATAGTTGGCCCAATAAAATAGTTTTTTGTTTGTATTTTTGTGAGCTTCATAGACATCAGTAGGTGTACTTTGTGAGCTCTAGAATTAGGAAGGAGCTAGGGTATAGTGTGAGGAAGTCTGCAGTACGTTAGATTGAAGTAGGATACGTATGAGAGCAGCATGACAGATTGTGTGTGCAGTAGGCATGACAGAGGGATTCAAAGTATAGGTGGAGCTGCATCAAGGATCGGCTCTGAGCCCCTTCTTGTTTGCTATTGTGAAGGACAGGCTGACAGATGAGGTCAGGAAGGAATCCCCTTGGACTATAATGACATAATGATCTGTGCTGAGAACAGGGAATAGGTGTAAGAAAACCCAGAGGGGTGGAGGTGTGCCCTAGTAAGAAGCAAGACAGAATAAATGTGTGTTAATGAAGAAGATGAGTAGAATGGTGAGATTACAAGGTGGAGAAAGTGCAAGAGTTTAAGTACTTGGGGTCAACTATTTAGTACAATGGAGCTTGTGGAAAAGAGGTGAATAGGAAAGTGCAGGTAAGGTGGAGTGGGTAGGAAAAAGTGTCATGAGTGATGTGTGACATGAGAGTACCAGCAAGAATTAAAGGGAAGGTCCGTAAGACAGTGGTGAGACCAGCAATGTTATATGGTTTGGAGATGGTGGAACTGACAAAAAGGCACGAGACAGAGCTGGAGCCAGCAGACCTGAGATTCCCTTTAGAAGTGATGAGGATGGATGGGATTAGGAGCCAGTACATCAAAGGGACAGCTCAGGTTGGCTGTTTTAGAGACAAGGTTAGAGGGGTCAGATTAAGATGGTCTGGACATGTGCAGGGGAAGGACAATGGATATAGTGGTGGAAGGATGCTGACAATTGAGCTACCAGGCAGACAGAAAAAAGGAAGACCAAAGAGGAGATTTATGGATGTGGGGAAAAAGGACATGAGGCTAGTTGGTGTGAGAGTGGAAGAGGGAGAGGGCACAGTCAGATGGAAAAGAATGATTCACTGTGGCGACTCCTATAGGGAAAAGCCAAAAGCTTTAGAACGTGTTAGGATCTAAAGAGCTGGATTTCTCTCAGCGCTGCCTACTCGCACTGAGAAAGACTCATACAATTTGCACTTCTTGTTCTCACTTCTGTCACACATCCGTTTTTTTCACACAGTGAAAAACAAATATAAAACTGATTATGTCATGGTATAAAAAGAGAAGACTAACTCCATACAACCGAGACAGAAGCCACTACAACAAGGTTTAACAGTCAAGATGGTACTCAGACATACACTTGGCTGCTGGTTCATTCATTTCCTGTCTGGTATCACAGATACAACCATCAGAAACCTGCATGAACAGAAAAAAAAAACAAAAAAACACTTGTTCACAGGTCACAGATTCAACCACTCAAAATCTCTGTGTTACTTGTACACTGGAATTATACTGTGGGAATTGGGAGGTGAGCCTTCAGGGACAGGTGGGAGCCTGGGCGGTCACATGATTTGCAGTGTAACAGTCACATGACCACAAGTCAGTAGTTATAAAGATGAGCTCATTAGTACAGATGGTATTCTTGTGTGTATTGCTCTGGAGTTTAACGTAACCTTTTGATGTGGCAAGTGAAAGTTTTAGCTTTATACGCAGTTAAATGCTTTAGATGGTTAACAAGGGAAGCTGAAGTTGATTTTGCTTTTGTATTTTTTTATGAGGGGGATTTTAGAGGTTGGTATTTCAGCTCACAGAGGACACCATTGTTTCAAAGCACGTTGATTATGAGCTGCTAGACACTGATATATGGAGCTGGGACTTTCCTCTGTTGTGCATTTAACTGCTATGGGAAGAGTGTCCATTGCTATAAAGCACTATGAGAGCCACTGTTTGACCTTTACGTTTATTTTTTTCTCTGGCTTGTTCAACTTGTTGATATGCACCTTGAGTGATTGTTGCTCTTGGTATTGTATCTTTTATGTTTGTCATAAGCTGCCTCTATACAAGTTTGTGTCTGCACTAAAGCTCTTCTCTCTTTGGTTAACCACACTAGGGGGTACAGACATGATGTGCAACAGCAGAATTTTCATGGTGCTGTCTTGCAGAGGTATAACCAGACTGAGAGCATTATTTGCTGTGTGGCTTGAGTGGTTCTGAGACTGTGCTGATTGTTTTCTTCATCTCACCAAGGACTCCATAATGTTAGGTGAGGTGCAAGGGCTGAATAGACCCTCCTTATTCCTTATATGTGTATATATATATATATATATATATATATATATATATATATATATATATATATATATATATATATATAT